>JAAGEH010000037.1:8090707-8160365 GCA_011751065.1 Lasiurus cinereus
CTTCCTTTGTGATCTGTTCCTTTGTCTCCACATTTTCACTATTCTGTGAGAACTTCTGTGTTAGAATCAGCCTTATGATACAAGACTTGCAAAACTGCAAAAGCCTCTCTGTTGAGCTTGGGTGGGGTGGAATATCAGGGCTTAGTGGACCACCTGGCCTTCCAACAATGCCCCTGGATCTCACATGTCTCTCGGTAATCGCTGGAGCCATCCCTGTGTGCACATGTGCAGTGAGTCTAGCCTGCTGCCTTTCTGGCTCCCCTGTGCTGTGGGACCCATATGAGTCTGGGTCCCTAGGGTCTCGCCCATAACTGGGATTCAGTGGAATTAGAAGTGGTGCAGTTTAGAGGCTCTGTCTTCTGCCCACTAGAGAAAGCCAGTGGCACAATTTGCAGTCTGTCTTCTGGGCACAGTGGTGTGCGCCCCCAGACTTCTGCCCTTCACAGTTCCCCTAAATTTCTTTGCACTTCTCCCTTTTCACAGTCCAAACTCCCCTGTATGAGTCTCGCCCAGACCTGGGGTTCAGTGCTGTAGGATAAGGGGTTCAGTGCAGTTGGGAGTCTCCGTCGCCCTCCTGCCAGAGGAAGTCAGCCAGGCACTCTAGTGCCCACTCTCTCCATGTGTGTATCTCCATACATCAACTTTTTGCAGCTCCTCTGAGTCTCCGTGAGTCCATCTCTTTCCTTCTAGCTGTAGAACTTACACTCAGCCAGTTTTCCTGTGGTTCTGGATGATGTCCATTCTGTCTTTTAGTTGTAGTTTTGAAATTATTGTGTGAGGCAGCAGTTTAGGTATTCACCTATGCCACAATCTTGGTTTCTCTAAAGTATCAACTTTTAAAGAATATCTGTCTTGATTACTATATTATGGTCTTCTTTCTGAGAGACTCCATGTCTCATTTTGTTTACTGTCTTGCCCCCAGAGCCCAACACAGTGTCTAGCATGTGAAGGCACTCCATATTTGTTGAATGGATAGATGGATTAATGAGCTAAATGAATGAATTCCTGATTTCTAGTATATTTGATAGGATGAAGGAGTTTTATAATGATCTTAAGGAAATGCATGATGAAAATCATCCTAAGGAGTTTGGTGAGCTGAAGTTGGTATAAAGATGTTATAGTGCCTTTGATATGACAAAAAGGAGAAAAGATATGCAGAAATTCCAAAGCTATGCCACAGATCTGTGATTTTTACTTTTGATGAGGCATCATCATTCCTCATGATAGGAACATTAACCAAAATGGAGAAAACATAGGCATTCCAGGCTGCCAATCAGAAAAGTAACAATGTGTAGAAATTATAGAGAATACTTGTCTCACTAGCTGGAAGAACTTTTCATCATGAAACATTTCTATCTATTGGCTAGGTTGCCTCATAAGGCAGGAAACTCACAGATATTATCTAGGCATTATTAGGATTTCTATTTGTGAGTGATATTATAAAACACTTTATAGTTGCAGTCACCCACTGGTGGTCTGCAGACCACTGGTGGTCTGTGAGGTCCTAAAGGTTGACGAACAATGCCTTGTACATTGGATAGAAAATAGTACAAGATAAGTCCCCTTCTATATCAAAATTTCATGTTTTAAGATATGATATTTTTCAGGCACTAATTATGTAGTGAGAAAATAAAATGAAAATATGAAGAAGTATGTGGTAAGCGATTTGGAGGATTAAATGAAATACTATTGGACTTGTAAAAAGCAAAGATCTCTTCTGGTTAGTGGAGAAAGTGACTTTTGTACAATACCTTGAGAACAGATGAAGTATTCAATAGACAGAGAGAGAGAAATGGGGAATGTACACATTGAAGACATAGTAATAGTTCTGAATGATTGAAGTACAGGGTAATGCTGGAGGCAAAGCCCAGCGGGTCTTAATAGATACAAGAAGTCTTCAAAAGGTTGAGTAGACATATTCAGCAGGGCTGAAAACCTGCATGTTATTACCTGCTGATGGAATAGCCAAAGGCACTTCCCCTAACCTGATAATCTTTTACTGTTTATCAAACCTTACCCTTGATATGTCTATCTGCTTTGCTAAAGGGAAAAAAAAAATGTGTGAATAAAAAGCCCTGGGTCCAGAGATTTGGGGAGCCCACTTCCCTAGAAAGTAAAGCCTCCCCTGGGTCCCCAATGCCTCCCAAATTTATATTACTTATCTAGTTTATTCATTTACATGCAGCCCTTCTCCCGATTCCTAAACCCTTGCAGTGGAAAGACTGTGGCAAAGTATCTATTAAGAGGTTTCTGATACATGAGCTTGGAAAGTAGAACCACAGTAATACAGATTTAAAATTCAAAGGCTCATTTTTGTATAAGTAACTTGAAATCCCAAAATGTTAATTGACTTGGCCTATATTATATTGCTATTATGTGGCTGAGCATAACCTTGAACGCTATTCTGTTTGATTCTTAAACCAATAGTTTTATATTATACTATATTCTCATATTTCACTGCCAGACTCAGAATGGCTCTAAGAGTCAGAGGAAGGCCTTTTACCTGAGTAGCCAGATTATTATGATCTCTGAACGCATAATAATCTGGCCACTCAGTGTGTGTATGTATGTGTGTGTGTGTGTGTGTGTGTGTGTATGTATGTGTGTGTGTGTATATATATATATATATATAGAGAGAGAGAGACATGGTACATGAATTCATGCATGGGTGGGGTCCAGCCAGCCTGGCCACGGGGAGGGGACATGGGTGGTTTGCCAGCCTGCCTGCTATTTGAACTCCTGGTTGAGGGGACAATTTGCATATTAGCCTTTTATTACATAGGATATACACTGAGTGGCCAGATTATTATGTGTTCAGAGCATAATAATCTGGCCACTCAGTGTATATGGATGTTTATGAAAATATTTTTAACAATATAATTAAACCTGTGTTTTAGAAATTTTATGTTTGGAGGAGAAAATAAGTAAGGCCAAAGGAGAAGCTTAGATTTGGAGGGGAAGATATATTCAGCTTGACTTGCTATCCAAAATATATTGTTAGCGTTTTACAGGCGGCAACATGAAATATGGCTCTAGAGATCAGGAAAGCTGTTAGGTGTGGAGAAAGGGATTTGAGAGTCATTCAAAAGTGATAGAAAATTGAAGACATGGAATGAATAGCCTTTAAAAATAAAATTATTATAAATAAAATACAGAAAAGCCAAAGGATAGAACCTTATATGTAGTATTTATATTTCCATGGTATGAGGAAAGGAAACCAGTGATGGTGATACAGAAAGAAGAGGGTTATGAGTAACTTTGAAACAAAGCTATGTTTTAAGAAACATGGACTTGTATGACTATATTCTATGACGTGAAAAGTTGAAGGAAGATGAATGTTAATGTAAACACTGTTGATGATACATTTCACAGACACTTCACAGTGCATCTGTGTATTCACAGAGTAATACTCCTACCCAGGCAAAAGGAGAAAACCTTTCTTCCTTTTTGCATCAATGGAACTTTGAGCCTGTTTAAACAGATAATTGCTCAGCTGTCATGAGAGGACACCGCTAGTATAGAGTCCTAAGTATATATCCAAAAGCTGCTTAGGAAACTGTCATATCTGAAGCTTAGCAGCAACTGCATCATGTTCTACAAGGGAAAGTATTTGTTTCATTTTACTGCATTGACTGTTCAAGTCCCTAGGTTAAAGGCAATGGAATAATAAGTTGCTTCTGAGATGCTCGGGCTTTCTGGGTTGGATTTCTCTGACAGCTATCCTACCCTTCACTTAATTGAATTGTAAGGACACAGAATTTATAATCTTCAAAGACCCACTTTCCTGTTTTTCTCTTTCTTGCCAATTCTACTATTTCTTTACTTTTTAAAATAAAAAGATGAAGCCAGTACTGGCATTTACACTGTAACTCGCAGTATGATTGTGAGAACACTTAGTGTGAATATGAGTAATCCTTTCATTTTTTTATTTTATTTGGTTAGTATTGAGTTTTCTTCACACCCCTATGAATTGTTATATTTTATATACCCCTTATGAAAACTTGACATTTGTTTTAAAGATACACAATTATTGAAATGGAAATAAAGTACCTTTCACTGTAGTGGCCTCATTATGACATTACTCCTTAAACTATCTCATCTGGTGAATCAGAATGCAACTTTTCTATAGGTTATACACCTTGAATTTTTTCAAATGATATTTGTATGTATATCATTTTCCACCTAATTATCTATGCAGTATTGTGAACTAGCCAACTAGATTAAGAGTGTGGCTAATGGAGAATAGAACAAAGTTTTGGAGTTTGGAATTGCTACTTTTTTATGATTAGGAGGAGTTGCTTTTCTAATAAAAACAACCCACTTCATTTCATTAATTCTACTGGTGCAAATAATTTTGAAGTCACTAAATAGTATACATACACAGGTTATAGTTGAGGCTGAACTTTAAGCAGTCAGGGTCTGGCCCCAATAGTCCAGTTGATTAATAAGTGGCACTTGTGAGATTAAGGTTCTCCCTCTACAGTAGGTTAGGCCAGTGGCTTAAACAAAAAGGGTTTTTGCCCTGCAAGGTACATTTGGCAGTACCTAATCACAACTGGAGGGTGAGTGTGTTATACTAGGGGCATCTAGTGGGTAGAAGTCAGAGATGTGGCCAGACATCTTTCACAAGAAATAATTATTCAGCCCAAACTGTCATTAGTACTGAGGTTAGAAACCTTGGCTAACGTCCCACTTTTTTACAAACCTTTGTTCTTTAACTGTAGCTAACTTTTTCATAAATATATGATATAAGCCAAGGTACTAGTAGGTCTGATGATGTCAGTGTGAATATCTCCTTGTAAAACTTTCCCACTAGAGGAAGGAACAGGTTGTTGAGCTCCCACTATACACCAGTTACTCAGGTGCTCTGCAGATATTATTTCACTTAATCCTCATACAGAAGCCTTATGAGGTTGGCCAGTTTTACACATGTTCAAGGTGAGGTTCAGATAAGTCAGAATAACTTTCCAGGGTCATACTAAATATAAGTAGAATTACAATTGGCCAACCACAGTGAATGTTCTTTCAATAAACTGGTAAGGCCACAGAAAGTATTTAATGTAGATAGTACAGATACAAGATTCCTGTATGAAGGCTTCTCATTATTATTCAGTAAAAGTACTGAAACACTGAACAGATTTTTCTTGCAAAGACTGATTAGAGAACATATCAAATTCTATCCTATCTTTGACAAAAAATAGAGGCTGACAATCTTGCCTATTAATAGAAAAGTCATTGTTCAGTGAAAGTGAAGGTCTTTTCAAAGCATAATGTTTCATTTTATTAGATGTAAACAATTCTGATGATCTCTTCTAGGTCTTTTCCAGTCATTAGAGAATATGGTGACCCATCCTTTCTTTATTCAACCACTTTCAGTAATTTAAATCCTAGATTGATATTTCATAAACTAGCAAATATTCAGGAGTAGGTACTAAAGGAGAGACAGAGGGAGAGAGACAGAGACAGAAAGAAAACATAAATATGTCTAGGAGTGTGCTTTTCTGATACTTTAGCACTAAGATATGGATGTATTGGACATTTTATAGTGAAACTTAATTTACTCTGCCATGTTTTTGAAATAACCATCAGAACCAATCTACATTATAGAACCAATTTAATTAAAATTCCTATATCCTACAATTTTGGAGATTGGTAACAAGAATAACAACAAAAACTTAGTGGATCTAATAGTTGTTGCTATAATATGTCTAGGTATCTAATATTAAACAAGTATGCACATGCTAGCATTAATATGTTCCCATATTTAAAACAAATTATTGGGTCTGAAAATTTGTAAATATTGTTCTTACGCCAAATCTGTCCTTGCATTGATTTGCTAACTACTGTGTGAGAAAAGGGGCTTGTTCACAACCCTGCCCTGAGTTGACAAGGTAAAGGGCCATATTTGCTGCCTCCCTTAAGAACTCCATCTGAAATTACTGATTAGTGACTGTTTTTGATGAACAGAGATATTTTATCATATCCATAATTTTTTACCCATACCCTGGCCTTAAAATTTTAAACAAATTAAGTACCTCATTACAGTATAATTGAAAAATACTTAACTTGGAAACCTCTCAGATTGAAAAATGGGATGATTAAGGTGAAGAATATGAATGTTAGGAAGTGTGCAGTAAAACGTATTTCCTTTTCTTATAGTTCCAGAGGACAAAATAGAGATACAGGGTGGTGGTTTTTCTCTACTTCTTTATAGGGGATGTTTGCAAAAAGATCCTGGGTGGGGAGTACTTCTGCCAGCATTTTCTGACACTAGATATTTTAAGTTCACTAGGGATTCATAAATGAATAGTTTTAATTCCTAGACTACTATTAACCAGGATGCTCTAGGAAATCAAGCACCATTGGATGCAAAATGCTAGTGAGGCTGCAGAAACAAATGTTTATGTAATGTTGGTTCTTGAAATGACGTTTTCATCTAGTTTGAAATTCATGCCATGATAAAGGAAATAGAAAAACAATAATGAAATTGGAATGTAAGGGATTGCATAGAGACTGCTGTTTATATTTTAGAGTTAATCGAATCTATAGTTAGAGAGAGGCAAAGCAACTCTTTATCACTGAAATACCCTAAAGTCAAACAAAAAATCAAATATTTGAGTTCAATTTTAAATACAGGAACAGAAATATATAGATTCCAGAACTGTGGTATTTCACCATCCTGAATAGCACTGCACGGCACTATGAGCATAAGGATTGGTCATTTATAAGGTGAAAATGTAGAGCCCATTAGGATCTTGTTTAAATATTTTATGGTCTCTCTCTTCAGTTGAATCTAGTTTTACAGTATTAAATCCACCATATATATGGCTAACTTGAAATGCAATAGAAGTACAGTATTTTAAACTTTATTGGAATAAAACTTTATTAAAGGTAGGCATTAAAACGTTCATATTCTTCATATTGACCTCTAAAACCAAGGTACATTTTTGTGAGGGAAAGATGGAAAAAAAATGACTCATCCCAAATATTTACAATATGTAAAAAGATGATCATGGACTTCACTAATGCAAAATGCAGAAATGTCTTTGCATTTTTGTATTAATATCATTGTCTCATACTTTTCCAGTATGTCCCTATTGCTCTCAAGAGAGCCATCATTAAATAAGGCTACACCATGATTGCAGAGAAATCTGCAGTGGGCTGACGGCCTTTTGAGGAAACCTTGTACATTGAATATTTATGACACCTCTGATTATTTTAAAATGTATTGACTTTTAACTTTTAATATGATCCATGAAATGAAGGCTATGTATGTGCATATGGATGGTGTGGACATATACTTGTCCTGTATATGATGTCACTAGGCTTAGACATAGAAACAGTAAGTTCCATCTTAATTAAAAACAATGTAGTAGATTATTTCTTGAAGCACACCAGTAGTGTTTTGGTGGAATGGAAATTATCATCCAAATGACTAAAACTCCCACAGAGATTTTGTAGGATATTTGTTATGTATTTGATATATTAATTATAAAGATGGGGATGGTAACAGTAAATCTGTAAATTTAAAATACAGGTATTAAACAAATAGAGAGCTTATAATTAACATTTAAAAAGAGTCAATTAATGACCACTAATAGTAATCAAAACAAGTAATAAGTTAAGTGCTATATATAACCTCAGAAAATTATATCTGTAAATTTATTTTTGAATACTCTTTGTGCTAAGCTGCTCAGACAAAAATAGGCACAAGAGAATTCACAAGGTCAAAATGTAAACTATCCATGCAGAACAATTGGTTAATAAAGAAAATTGAGTGTGCAAAGGACTTGAACATAAGGATTCAAATAGTCCTTTAAAAAGTAGCCTAGTACATAATCCTATGTGCTTATGAGGAATACTTGACTTGTTCATGTTACCATAAAAATCTCAGAATATAGGTGTTTGATAGTGTTCTTTTTTCCAGATGTAACAATTCTCAAAAGTTTGAATTCCCACAGATCAGATTCACTTTGAAAGAAATAAAGGTTATTTAAAGAAGCAGGTCTTTGGTCCCCTTGGCAGCATAATCCTGTGACAAAGCATGCAGCGATTCCCACAGCATCAGACAGCCACACAGAGTCCCAATCTGCCTAATAGAGTACATAGTGTGCCAGATCCCAGTGCTGCAAGGCTCTCGCTCACGCATTTGGTGCAAGCAGCTCTAGCAAGGACTGTCCAGGCTGGCTGCTGGAGCACTAGGCCGAGTGTATCTTTTGGGGCTAAGGGAAATGGAATCTAAAACTGCAAGGAAGAATATGTGCCTTGTTTAAGAATTTCAAACTAGTTTTGTTTCTGACTAATTTTAGAACTTATTACATGATTGCCTTTGAGGCACAGAGGATTCAGCATTCTTTGTTAGAAGGCTGAATAATAAAGCATTCGGTGCTTTTCTCTTTATGGCTCTAAGTGCACCGAGACATCATTCTCCATGGTCTGACACAGATGTGTATTTTGTAATGATAATGGTCAGTCTTTGCAAAGATAGAGGATGGTGTCTGAAATACTGATGAACTGCTTTAATTAATTCTCTGGTAGATTGTGAAGTAGGTTGTGGAGTATGAATGGGGGAGAAAAGAAGCCAAATAGTAGGAACCTAGATACTGAAGATGACATTTACATTTTTAAAAAGACATATTATGTTTGGTTATCATGAGAATATCAAGGTAACCTTAATGCTGAAGGTTCTTTGCTGAAATAGAGAAAATGGACAGAACGGTCTTTATCAATAGATTTTTGGTTTAGTGGTTGTTTTATCTACAGTACCCAGGAAATGGAGTTCTGTGTCAATTTTAATAATCATCTATGTCCTCCCTAAATTCAGGCAAGCACTAGAATATGTAAATCCTAAATCAATACTACTAAACCCCCATAAGCGTGGGTGAGTCAGTCTAGTAATTTAGACCCCAGATCACTTTCATCTGAATTATTTGTAAATTGACCTCCTCTTTCTCCAACTGTTGGAAGAAAAACATGCAATATGGGTTATGAAAAAATATTTTATTACAATATTCTAATGAAATGGGAATAAGAATATTAATATATATATATGTATTAATTATGAAAATCTTCCATAACTTTCTAATTTATTTCTTCTTCCTTACATTTTGATCTGGTCCTATAACGAGATGCATATAGGGGGTTTGGAGATATGTCCAATTGTAGATAAAGAGAGTTTCAAATAAAAATATTATTTTCTGCAGTTAGTTAGGGGCCTGCTTGAGATTATAGCTGGACTTTTACATTCCCTTTTCCAGTTGTAAGCTCACCTCTTATTTTAGATACTGAATAGTACTCAGGTATTTTACATCTGTGCTTCATGGAAGATGCTGGGAGCATGGGGACCATGTTTCATACTTCTTTGAGCATTTGTACTTTGCTGTGCAATAATGAATGCTTAATATTTGTAGATAGATTACCATTTATTGAATATTAATAAGCACCCACTAAGAAGCAGATAGTATGCTATAACCTGAGAACATTGGGAAGCAGATAAGATCCCAGCTTTAATGACTTTTATATCATAGTGTGTAAGGGGCAGACAGTTAACTAATAACACTTTGTGCTAAGTGAAATGAAGATGGCAAAATAGAGTGATGTGATCAAGAATGGCTGTGCTACAGGCTGGGGAATCATTTTAGAAAGGTATCTTTTGGTAGGTAGTGTTTTAACTAAAACCTATTTTTCTAATTTATGTCATTCTTCTTTCTTGCATTCTTCTTTATTGTCTTTGAAACAATAATTTTGAGTAAAATAAATTTACCTTTTGGGAAGCTGCAAAAATACAAAAAAGAAAAATGATCATGTTGTTAAGGTAAGCAAACTTATATGAACTACATTTAAAAAAAAACAATTTGGTTCCACCCTTGGACAAAGGTTCATGGCAGGTCTGATTTTATTTGAACAAGTTTGCTGCTTTTAATCAAATCCCTACAATACTCCATGCATAGGAATAAAATATATTCGGTGATCTTTCTGAAGGTTCCATTGCTAGACAGTACTATATATCTCTTTTGAGAGCATTGGAAACCTTTTTTTTTTTCATTCAGTACGTGCAACCAACTCAGATTTGTTTCAGGAAGTTGCTGATTTTTATGTTAAAATTGTATCTCTCAATAAACCTGAAAAACTGTAAAGTTCTAAAATGATATATCACTTTTCTGATTAAAACTCACCAATGGACCCTCATTGTCATTAGAAATAAATCTTAAATTTCTCCTGTAATTTACAGGATTTAACAGGGTGAAGCACCTTCTTGCCTCATGTTGGTCACCCCCCCACCCCCATTCTCTCATTGCTTTGATGGAGCAGCCCCAACCTGCTTTCTACTGCTTGAATAGCCTATCATCTCTTTCCTGCTTCATTGTATTTGCACATGGTAGTTTTAGGTCTCAATGCAATTGTCTCCTATCTCCGCTCTATAAAGTTGTATACCCATAGTCACCTTCTATCATATTGGCATATTTTAATTTTCCATTATTATTTAACCAGTATATGACATTAGATCATATATCTCTTTGTATATTGTATATTTTTGCTTTCTCCTTGTGTGGCTATTAGTACCATAGGCTAGGAAACTTGTCTTTCTTATAGATATGGTAGCCCTCATACCCAGTGCAGTGTCTTCCATGTAATGGGCACTCAACAAATGTTTCCTGAGTGAATGGAAGGGTGAACAAGTTTGCCTGATGCTGTAGATCAGTGTACTGCTATATCACCACATTTTATCTGTGCTTGTCCTCTAAACTATAAGCTTTGCCCTAATAGTTTTGGCTTAGCGAATAGAGTTCAGTTCATCGAACCAGAGGGTCCTGGGTTTGATTCTGGTCAAAGGCATGTACCTTGGTTGCAGGTTCAATCTCTGACCCTGGTTGGGGCGTGAGAAGGGCAACCAATCAATGTCTCTCTCTCTCTCTCTCTCTCTCTCACACACACACACACACACACACACACACACACACACATTGATGTTTCTTTCTCTCTGTTTCTCCCTCCCTTCCACTCTCTAAAAAATCAATGGAAAAAAAATCCTTGGGTGAGGATTGAAAAAAAGAGAAGTCTCCACAGTTGTATTTTTACTTTCAATTTCATGAAAATTTGCCATGAGAAATCAATCTAGATAGTCCACAGCTTTGTAAACTTCCTTTTGTAAAATACTGGAATTATTTTGTGAAGTGTATTTTAAGATATATTGGTTGTTCACTGCTTTGCAATCAAGGTGTCCTCATGAACAAACCCAGGCCAATTCTTGTGGTTTCTTGCCTGTTTTCCCTATGACAATGACATTTTAAACTTTGCATTTGCTTGTTAGAACTGTGATTCAAAGGTGAATAAACATTTATTTTTATCCTTGAAGATCTCAGAGTCTAGTGTAACACTAAATAGAATAAAATAACATTTCAATGCTACAGTATGACATGCTTTCTGGTATTTTACTAACTGGAATCCTCAAATAACATGAATTCTTTTGGGGTCTAGTCTGAAACTAGTACTGTTGTCTCTAGAGAGAGAATACCTGATCCCTCAATTTTACCTCCACCTCTTGCTGGTTGTGACCGTGCACAAGTTGCTGACCTCCTGTCTGTAGTATTTTCCTTATTTATAAAACTGTGGGTCATAACAGTACCTATGACAATGTACTTTTGTGAGGAAATTTAATTAAAAAATCTATGTAAAGCTCTTAAATTAGCACCTTGCCTAACACATAGAGGGTTCTCAATAACTGATTCATATTATTCTTTTTATTACTTTTTAAAAGTTCTGTTTTAAAGTAAGTTGATTTATTTGAATGAAAAAAAAGTTTTAAGTGCTAAGTTAAAAGCATCTATATGTTAATTCACATTGTGATACTATTAAAGTGCCTTAAAGACACACTTAAGTTTAATTCTATAAAGACAACTTGGAAACAGAAAATAAAATAAAAAACTTTTCAAATGCTAATAAGCAGTCCAGTTAGTGTTGCTCAGTTGTTGAGCAGTGACATATAAACCAGGAGTTCACTGTTTGATTCCCAATCAGGGCACAGGTTGTGGGCTCAATCTCTAGTGTGGCATGTGCAAGAGGCAGCCAGTCAATGATTCTCTCATCATTGATGTTTCTCTCTTTCCCTCTCCCTTTCTTTCTGAAATCAATTATATATATATATATATAATATATTACATATATATAATATAATCAATTTATTTATCAATTATATATAATCAATTATATATATCTAATATATATAAAATATATTTATATCTTACCTAATCATAGAGAGACATGTAAATTGACCCTACCACTGCTACACCCACAGCCAATCAGAGTGACTAAGCATATTAACCCAACAAAATGGCGATTAATTTGCATACATACCTGGGTCCCAGGAACCTCCTTGGCAACCAGGTCACTCACAGCTGGCCATCGGAGGGGCCGAGCCTGTGATCAGATGGGGGGGCGAGGGGGCACTTCCCAAGCATAAAGCCTGGGGCTTGGGAAGGGGACATGCCTGAGACCAAATGCAGACCATCCGATGGAAGTCAGTGTTGGGTTGCCCAGCTGCAGCCTGGCGACCCAACACTGACTGCCCAGGTGGCTGAGACCCAGAAAGTGAGTCAGGGTCTGATACGCAGCCTCAGGGGAAGCTGTTGATCAGTGTACTTACCTCTCTCTTTCTCTCCCTCTTTCTTTCTGATCTTCGGCAGCAGCCAAGCTTTTCTTTCTCTCTGACTCAGTGGTGGGCTGCTGTTAAGTCCCACCTCTTTGATCAGGCCAGGAGATAGGCCTGAAGATGCTGACTGGCATCTTCAATCAGAACCAATCAATCAGAACCAATCAATCAGAACCAAAGGTAGGTGCTGTGTGGAACCAAATGACTGCCTAGGAAGAGGAGCTTTTGATGCTGACTGATACAGTAACCAACCAATGAGAACCAGATCTGGGGCTGTGGGGAGACAATAGCTGCCTAGGAGGCAGAGCTTTTTACACTGACTGGCCTTGGAACTGAGCAATGAGAATCAAATCTGAGTGCTGTGGGGAGCCAATGGCTGCCCAGGAAGTGAAGCTTTTGATGCTGCCATAGAAACCTACCAATCAGAACCAAATTGGCCAGCAGAGGAGGGCAGTTGGGGGTGAGATCAGGCCTGCAGGAGAAGGCAGTTAGGGGTGATCAGGGTGCAGGCAGAAGTAGTTAGGGGCAATCAGGCAGGTAGGCAAGTGAGGAGTTAGGAGTCAGTGGTCTCAGATTGTGGGAGGATGTCTGACTGCTGGTTAAGGCCTAATCCCTGGGATCGGGCCTAAAATGGCAGTCAGGTATCCTGCAAGGGGTCCCCAATTGGAGAGGGTGCAGACTGAGTTGAGGGAATCCCCCTTATGTGTACAAATTTTGTGCACCTGGCCTCTAGTAATATACATATGCTAATAAACAAACATCATTTCAGTGCTTCTTCCTTATTGCTGAAATATTAAAGAATCAAAGGAAAACAGAACAAGCAAAACTAGACTGGT
This sequence comes from Lasiurus cinereus, assembly GCA_011751065.1. Classification (NCBI taxonomy): domain Eukaryota; kingdom Metazoa; phylum Chordata; class Mammalia; order Chiroptera; family Vespertilionidae; genus Lasiurus; species Lasiurus cinereus. The sequence goes on from JAAGEH010000037.1 coordinate 8,104,193, forward strand.
TGTGATCAATGCAAGTTATATCAAGTGTTAAATGGAGGACAACCTTTAGTTTGTCTATACTTGTCCATCAGGAAGTTTGCAAAAGCTCTGTGAAGCAGGAGTCTGGAAATTTTAACAATGCTGATGTTTATTTTACTAATTTGCTTTAAAATATTCAATATATTTAAAAATATAAATAAAAGGAGATATCTGACTTTGGTATAGAGTTTTATGAAACATACTAGAGGCCTGGTGCATGAAATTCATGCATGGGGTGTATGTGTGTGTCCCTCAGCCCAGCCTGCACCCTTTCCAATCTGGGACCTCTTGAGGATGCCTGACTGCCTGTTTAAGCATCCCTCTCACAATCCAGAACTGCTGGCTCCCAGCTGTCTGCCTGCCTGCCTTCCTGACTACACCTGACCTGCTTCTGCCTACCAGCCTGATCACCACCTAACTGGCCTCCCTTGCCGGCCTGGTGACCACTAACTGCCATCTCCTGCCAGCCTAGTTGCTCCTAACTTCTCTTCTCTGCAGTCCTGGTTCCCCCCAGTGGCTCTCCCCTGCAGGCCTGGTTGCCCCCAATTGCCTTCCTCTGCAGGCCCGCCCCCCAATGGCCCTCCCCTGTAGGCCTTGGTCCTCCCAAGTATCCTCCTCTGCAAGCCCAGTCACCCCTAACTACCCTTCCTTGTTGGCCTGGTCACCCCCAACTGCCCACCTCTGCCGGCTCAATCACCTCTAACTGCCCTACCAGGCAGGCTTGATTGCCCCCAACTGCCCTCCCTTGCAGGCCTGGTCCCTCCCAACTGCTCTTCCTTGCAGGCCTGGGTCCACAACTTCCCACCCCTGCTGGCCATCTTGTGGTGTCCAGCTTCTGTCCACATGGGGGTGGCCATCTTATGTGTTGGAGTGATGGTCAATTTGCATATTCTTTATTATATAGGATTTGAGGGATTTGTATATATAGTTACTTGTAAATTTATTTCCTTTTATTCAGCATAGGGTTGGAGGTTGGGTGTAGATATCTGAAATCCAGAACAAAAGAAGAAATGCTATTTCTAGTTCTACTTTACTGCAGCAATGGCAAGGTCATTTGGTATATTTTGATATCAGATTTATTTTACCATTCACTTATCCATAGTTAAATGACCCTTACATAAACAAATGCCATGTTTCTTCAAGCATTGTAATGAAATATGTTTTACTTTATATCAATTTCAAATAATAAAGTGAATAGATATTTGTTAAATGAATAGCATGCTTATTGAATATCTTATAAAGTTTCTATAGATGACCATAATATGTAAAATAAAGTATCTAATCATTTAGTTTAGGAGTTAGCACATAGTAATAACTAAATATTTTTAGCTAACATAAGAAAATATTATGAGGTCATTCTCATCTTTAAAATAATTTTTCTGAAATGAAAGAGGCACAAAGACAGATATACCTACATATAATCCATTTATTTACTAAGAATTAATTAAATACAGTGTGGGGCAAAAGTTGGTTTACAATTGTTTGTATGGCAAACAACACAATAATTAATAAATAATAAATAATACGGAACAATCTTTATATTTTGCACATTCACAACTATAAAGCTACTTTTGCCCCATCTTGTATATACCATGCTTAAATTATTGGCTGAGGGGTGAGGTGGTAAAGATCCATTTAAAAAAATAATACAATAGACAGAAATCTCACAGTCTACTTTGTTGTGAATGAAGGAGTACCAAACATTATTGACTAGCTTACACGCTTATTTAATTCTTAAAATTGTATATGCTAAATATAACTATGCCAATTTTACACATGATGAAATTGAGGCTCAGAGAGCTGCAAGAACTGAACCAAAGTCACCCGGTTACTTAAGTAGTAGACTCTGAATTTCAATTCATATGTCTAAAGCTCAGCTCAGTGCTCTTTCCTTATACCTAGCTGCCTTAAGGGTAGAAAATACAATAACAAAAAAATTAGTATAATGCAGAATGAAGTACTATAAGTATCATAAAAATGTATCAATAATGTGCTATATCATGTGGATTCAGGTAAAGTTGAGATAATAAAGATAGTGAGTATATTTTGACCACTGATTAATTTCACCTACATTTATTATATAGTATAATATAAGCATTATGTAGGTACAAAATACAGAACCAATATACTATGGTCCATATTTTAATATTTTATGTTTAGTTTTTAATTAACTAAAATGTTTTGATACAATAGTGTGTGTGTAATATTTATTAAAAGTGAAAGGACAGCGATTTGAAGATTAAGTAACTGAGATTACATATAGATATATAATTTTTTTCACAAAAATATACCAAGAAAGAAAGCTTTCTGATCTTGAAGATCATTGATTATATTGGCTATGAATAGGGAGGGAAAATACTACTTGTAGGGAAGAATCAGCTGAGAATAAAATACCTTGAAGTCATCTATTGAAAAGTGTTTATTCTGAAAAGAAGAAGCCAGGAAAAGAGAACTAGCCATCCTGTCTGAGGAACATAAAAGAACAAACAACTGTAAGTTTGCCCTAAGCAAAAAAGACAACCACAAGTAGTGTGGAGAGTTTGGCTGCTAATGATAGAGACTTTGTGTGAGAAAATAATGCATAAGTGGCTTATTAGTTTAAAAAAATGCAAGTTTATGAGTTTCATCAGAATTAAGGCTATTGATTGGCTAAGTCTCTGTGTATCACATACTTGAAAACACAGTTCTGTTCTTTCTGAAACATGCTCAATCAGTATAATTGATAGGAAAATAGCAGAAAACAGCTGCTTTTGTAGTTAGAGATGTGAATATTTCAGATGGAAGACCTTAAGTACAGGTGACTTTTAAGATTTTATTTCAACTTTTATTTTGTTTGAAACTTGTTTAAATCTCATTAAATGAAATATAAAATGGTTGTATTTTATTTAACTGCAGAGTATTTTGAGCATCATTCCAAATTCCTCCATACTCACTCTAGTTAGATGCATTTTTATTTTCTTCCTTATAGAAAATAGTCCTGTTGTTAATTTTATATTTTACCTCCTTGTCTCTCTCTCTCTCTCTCTCTCTCTCTCTCTCTCTCTCTCTATATATATATATATATATATATATATATATATATATATATGACTCTTTTTTATATTAACATGCCCACAGAAATCTTTTCATCATTAGGGAGAACTCTGTGTTATTTCTAATCACATTTTCCAGAAACAAAACTGCATTAGAAAATGTGAATTCCCAGAATTTCATTTGGGAAACAATGTTACTTTGTTTGATTTTTAATGTACAAAATAGTATATTTGATAGCGATAATTATTTTACTATGATGTTCTATTAATAGAACATATATTACATTAATAAAGTTCCATTGACTACCATTTTTAATGAGAGTTATTAAAACAGAATTATTTTGTAGTAGCCTATATAATAAAACCCTAATATGCAAATCGACTGAATGGCAGAATGACCTGTCACTATGATGCACACTGACCACCAGGGGGCAGATGCTCAACACAGGAGCTGCCCCCTAGGGGTCAGTGTGCTCCCACAGTAGCAAGTGCAGCCTCTTCCCGCCTCTGTGGGAGCACTAACTAGTGATGAGCCAAGCAGTAAGGAGCAATCAAGCAGGCGGTAAGGAGCAAGCAAGTAGGCAGGCAGTTAGGAGTGAGGGGTCTAAAGTGGCAGTCAGACATCCCCTGAGGTGTCCCGGATTGTGAGAGGGCACAGGCCAGGCAGAGGGACCCCCTCACCTCCAAAAATTTTGTGTATTGGTCCTCTAGTCTCTCTATATAAAAGCCCAGTGACTGTTAATGGCAGAACAGCCAGAATAACCAGTCGCTATGATGCACTCAATGCAGGAACTGCCCTCTGATAGTCAGTGCACCCCCACAGTGGGAGCACTGCTCAGGCAGAAGCCAGGATCATGGCTGGCAAGCACCTCAGCGGTGGTGGGAGCCTCTCTTGCCTCTGCAGTAGCACTAAGGACTCCTTGGGGGATGTCTAACTGATGGCTTAGACGGACATACCCCAAGGGATCCTGGACTGAAAGAGGGCACAGGTTGGGCTGAGGGACCCCTCAGCCCCCCTCCAGTGGTGTATGAATGTACATCAGTCCTCTAGTCTGGTTATAATACTTTATTGTTTAGAAAGTGGATTTAATGATGATTTTGATTATATATTTCAAATTTGTTAATGGTCACTATTTTTTATTGAAAATATATTGCCTTAAATTAAATATCAACTGTTTAATATACACATATAGTACTAACATAGTGATACTTTTTCAGTATTGTACATTTTACAGTTATATATTTTCTACACAGCTGCAGTTATACTAACAGAGTATTGAACATTTTTCTCTTCACTTAGTATTATATCGCAAATAGTGTTCAGTGTTTCTACAGTTTTTAAAAAGTATCATAATTCTAATGCATACTTAATAGCTTATAGTGCAGATAGGCCATAATTTATTTATTAAGCTGTTTTTCTAAATTTAGTCATATATATTGCATCATAATTTATACCAATTTAGATAAACATTAGAGAAGATTATTGATGCATCTTGTTTTTTGCTTTTAAGAATTATTCCCTCTTTTTAAAGTCTAATAAATAGTAACTAGATTTTTAATTTGTCAGAAATTATGTGTGAATACATTGAAAAACTGTAATACATCTAATTGGCAAAACTCTAGACAATATTACTCAAGAGTTTTAATTTTATAAACTGTATCTTATGCCCTAGCTGGTTTGGTTCAGTTGACAGAGTTAGCCTGCAGACTGAAGGTCCCAGGTTCGATTCTGGTCAAGGGCACATGCCTGGGTTGTGAGCTCTATCCCTAGTGGGGGGGGCATGCAGGAGGCAGCCAATCAATGATTCTCTCTCTCATCATTGATGTTTCTATCTCTCCCTCTTCTTTACTCTCTGAAATCAATAAAAATGTATTTAAAAAAAATAAACATATAGTGACTGACTTCTCTTAAAGCAGAGTTCATGTATAAACATAGTACATAGTGCAGACTTCTGTGGTCTGTCAGTTTAACTCCTCCAGCATAATTTATCTGCAGAGTTAATGCCTCACACATTTACTTCATTTTGATTCTTTAACAAGTGAATGTGATTCTTTTCCATGGCTCCCAAGTCCTTTCTTCTTCTTATAATTCACGTTCATATTCATATTCTATGTGTAAGCCTCAAAAAAATGAACTATCATAATCTATATCATCTTCATTTAACCACCCATAGGTCATTATTGGGGGAGATATTATATCCAACAGAGGCTTTGCTTTCTTTTTCACTTGTATCTTTAGCTCAGTCAGCTGCCCCTGCTCTTGTTTTGGATACCCTGGGCTCAAACTGTAAAGTCCCTTCTCTTTCTTCATTTTGCATTTCATTATTTGCTTATTGAGTGCTTCCTGATTGATCATATTCAGGTTTGAGAGCAAGGCAGATTCCATGGCATCAGCCATGGTGGACTGTCTAGTCTTAAGTACCCTGAAATATTTTGTATAAAGTGTCCTTTTCAATTACAGGGTCTAAAATCTACAATTGCCATAACTGATCAATTGCTTCTAGAACTGCATTGTCTTTGCCTTGAGAAAACACAGTAGGTTGTACATTACTTAAAGTCTGCTGGGATGTCCCATGTTTATTGCAGCATTATTCACAGTAGCCAAGATATGGAAACAACCCACACACCTATAACAGATAAATGGATAAAAAAAAGTTATACTACATATACCTAGGAACCTTACCCATGCACAAATTTCATGCACCAGACCTTTAATAGTTATGTAATGTGATAAATAGCACTATATCAGCAATCATATTATAATATTTAATTGTATTAAAATAAGACATATGTACCTTAATCTTGCACAATGTTACATGTCAAATTTATTCAATTAAAAAAAAAGGCTGGCCTGCATGGCTTAGTGATTGAGCATTGACCTGTGAACCAGGAGGTCATGATTCGATTGCCAGTCAGGGCACATGCCTGATTTGTGGGCTTGATTCTAAGCAGTCACTCAATGATTCTCTCTCATTATTGATGTTTCTGTCTCCCTATCTGAAATCAATAAATCTTCTCTCCATATAAAAGGATAATATGCAAAGTGTCCCCTTCGGAGTTCAACCTGGAAACTGGGATTTTAATCACTTGCTATAATATACATTGACCACCAGTGGGTGACATAAAATGAAGAAAGGCCCTGGCTAGCAGCTGGCAGCTGGGAAAGGGAGGTCCCAGCCAACAGTTAGAAGGCTCCAATTGGCCTTGATTGCTGGCCAGGTTTAGGGACCCTACCCATGCACGAATTTTGTGCACCAAGCCTCTAGTATATACTAGTATATAAAAAGATGCTTTATGTGTAGTTCATTCCTATAACATGGTTTCTTTGTCCTTCCTCTGTTCAGCAGAGTCATCTCCCAGTATACTCAGCATACTGAACATTATTGGAAAGCTCCATTCAGATCACAGGTCTCTTAGTTCACTTCAGAGATGCACAGCAAGTCTGTCAGGGCTTTATAAGGAAGCCATTCAGTGCTCTTAGATGAGCATGGTTTTTCTTTTTTTGCTTTCTTTGTGGCATTTCATTAGGGATTCCATTTAGGGTATTTTGTAAGTAAAGTGAAATCCCAAGGAATGGTGCCCATACCATTTTTTTGTACCCCAAGGCAAATTTCTTGAACACGTTCTTATTGTTAGGACTATGGAGAAACTCAGTTTTGTATCCTCTCAGCAGTGCCCAGAATACTGCTCAGGCATCCTGTAGCCCTGTAGGTAGGTGCTCTCATAGCCACTTACCATGCCACTTCCTCACTGCCATCCATGTGTTGCCTGAGCCAGGTCCGGAGTGCTTGAGGCATCTGTAGGAGGTGAGGGTAGTAGTGAGTGAGACGCACATATTGTGTCAAGTGGATGAAGTACCAGTGGAATAATTTCTTGAGAATAAAGTCCTAGGGGTAGAATTACAAAGTCAATTTTAACATAATTATGATCCTTGCTACAAAGTTTTACCAATTAAATTAGCCCACAGAAATAAATTCCTCCTGCAGTTTCATTCTTGTCAAAATTGGGCATTGTCTCTAGCTAGTTCTATTTTAGTTTTGTTGCTCACTCAATATAAATTTATTAAGCTTTTATATGCCAGGCACTGTGCTAAGTACTGGGAATATGAATAGTAATAGGACTGCATGTTTGCTCTGGAATAAGTTATGGCCTACTGAAAAAGGCGTTTATGAAACTGATGAACAAAAATTACTCTTATGTGAGTATAAAGAAAGTAGTATGTCTTTACCATCACAGAAAAGCAATTAACCTTAATTATGGTAGGTAGGGAAGATTTCATACTAAGAAAATACTATCTGGCTTGGGTTTTGAAGATAGAATGATCCTAACAAATAAGGAGAATCTCTTAGAGGAAATATTAAATCAAATGCATACAGTTAATAAGGCATATAAAGTTCATATGGGAGAGTAGCAGATTATTGAGCAGATGGTTTGAAGACAAAGGTGAGGGCCTGTGATAAGTTATTTATTTCAATCTGTGAAAGATGGAGGAAACCATAATGGATGCAAAATGGTATTATTTTATTAGAAAAATGCAATGTTCTCACTATGAAGGATGACCTGTGGAGAAAGATTGGTTTCAGGAAGATAATAAATGATCCCAACTTAGTAAAAAATGAGGATTGAGATAAAAGCCAAGATTAGAGATATTGGTCATGTAGAATCCAAGAGATTTTGTGATCAATAGGACTTAAGAGTGACAGCAGGTACAACTTCAGTTTCTAGTTTGGAATCCCAAGTGAATAGGAATGCCATTAACTGAAACTGAGAATAGAGTAGGCAGGGAATTTATGATCCTAAATACAATAGAGTAGCTTGTAGCAGGCTAATATTCCTGCTATGAAAAAAAAAAGAAAACTGGAGACTAAACAAAACCATCCAAAATCTTCTGAGCCCATCAGGTGTGGCTCAATGGTGAACATTTTACAATTATATATTTTCTATACATGAACGACCTATGAACCAGGAGGTCACTGTTGGATTCCTGGGCAGTGTATATGCCTGGATTACAGGCTCAATGCCCAGTGTGGGGCATACAGGAGGCAGCCTAACAATGATTCTGTCTCATAATCAATGTTTCTCTCTCCCTCCCTCTCTGAAATCAATGAAAATATGTATATATTTAAAAAAAAGAAAAGCATCAGAGAGCTGCTGAGGCAACTTGAGGGAGCAAAGGAACACCAGAGAGATAAGCAAACATTCTGAGCCACTTTTTCCTTGGAGCATTTTTTTTTAAATCTTGCTATAAAGAAGGAGGCTGAGAATCTAAACTGAGGTATGTAGCTAAGAAGTAGAGACACTAAAGCAAGTTTCAGGCAATCTCACAAGTCTGGACAGATAAATATCTAGGGATGCCAATTCAGCCAGTACTTTTGAGGGCCCTAGGATCCTGAGAGAGAAGGGTAACAACAGAAAACTAAGTCTAACACTCTAGCATTTCCCTTTGAAGTATGTATTTGTTGAATTCTTAAGCTATGTGAGGTCAAAGGATAACAATCTTAACAAAAAACTGAAAAACAGAATTAAGTTTTAGGTATTCTTACAGAACAAAAGTGACCCAAAGTAGATCAACATGATTTACTTCCACTTTATTTGTGTATTGCTTTGTAATCCCAAATTTCACTAGAAAAATCATAGGATCCAGAGCTTCTATATGTTTTCATTTATACTATCTACCATTGGAACAAAAATTGCAAGGTATGACAAGAAGCAGAACGGAATGAAAAAAATAAAAGGAAAAGAAACAGATTCATGAATGTCCCCATTGTTTGGAGTTATCAGACATGGAGATAAAAAGAATGGTAGTTATTATATTTAAGAATATAGATGACATTTTATTTGTGAGTTTTTTGTTTTTTGTAAAAGAGAAGTTCTTTACCATTTTTGACAATAAACTCCCTGTTAATTTGATGACGCACTAAGTGTACACCACAGCAAATATTTTTTTCTGTGTGAAATGAACACATGCATTTTGGACCTCAATTATCTCTATTTCAGAATCAATCCAAGTTGTTCTTTAAGAATTCGCATAACTACCATTGTTAGTTTCCATGCTGCCAAATATAATTAATTAGTTTCTAAGCTGGTAAGTTTAGTTTCCTGTGTTAGCCTTGATCTGAAATAATTGTAAGGGAATGATGATGTAAACATTTTGGATGGAGTTACAAAAATCTTGTGTGCACTCAGTTTATTACTAAGTTTGTTGTAGGTTTTTAATATTTGAGCCCATGTCAGTTGAACTTGTGGGATTAAAAAAATAATAATACTTTCTCTCCCACCTTCTAATTTCTTGTGGCTGAGCTAATCATAAAATTAACAGAGATGGATTAACATGAGAAAATCAAAGTTTTTGATACATGTACATAAGTAATTTACATAGGTGTGAAAATTCCAAAGACAGTGATGCAATGTTTGTTATATATGACATTTTTGGACAAAGGAGAAGGGGCGGGGTCTTAAATTTCAGAAGCCATTGGGCAATTTCCATGCAGTTGAGGAACAGGGAATGTACATAGCATATACTTGCTAGGCAACTCAGAAACAATGGGACATAGTGCATACCTAGTTAACAGGTCCCTGCTGGAAGCCCTCTTATTTACCATTCTTTTGTTGTTGTTATTTATTTGTTAATCAATGGATATTTCCTCCTTGATTTTTCAAAAAATTCTTTATTGTTGAAAGTATTACATATGTCCTCTTTTGTTTCTCATTGACCCCTTATAGCCTGCCATAGCCACCCATCCCAGGCCTCCATAACCCTATTGTCTGTGTCCATGGGTTGTGCATATATTCATAAGGTTGTTTGGTTGTTCTCTGTCCACCCATCCCCAACTTTCTTCTGAGATTCCATAGTCTTTTCTGTGCTTCTATGTCTTTGGATCTATTTTGTTCATTAGATTTTTTTGTACATATGAGTGAAATCATGTGATACCTTTTTTCTCTGACTGGCTTGTTTTGTTCAGCATAATACTCTCCAGATCCCTCTGTGCTGTCTCCTTGGGTAAGAGATCCTTCATTTTACTGCTGCTAAGTATTTCGTGTTGTAAATGTATCACAACTTTTTTATCCACTCATCTACTGATGGGCATCTAGGCTGTTTCCAAATCTTAGCTGTTGTAAATTGTGCTGCTATGAACATAGGGGTGCATACATTCTTTCTGATTTATGTTTCCAGTTTGTTAGGATATATTCTTAAAAGTGGGATTATTAGACTAAGGTAGCCTCCTAAAATTCCCTTCCTGAAACAGGTTTCTCTGGTTGAATATCTTGGGAAGGAAAGGGAGGAGGGTCAAATGTTCTTATTGAAACCTGTTTCTTAATAAACAGCTTCAAATTAATATTCTAAAAAGGCAGGTTCAAACTTTGATTTTCTTCTCATTTTCCATGAGTTTCCACATAATTAAATTATGGGAGAATGTGCAAGCATTTTCTCCTTCCAACACATTTAGAAATGCTTGCAAGGGTTCACATACTTACCACAAAGTAATTGATACATTGCTCAGTTACTAAGACATGATTTCTGGAGGCCAAATTCATTTCTGTTTGTCATTCAATTTCACTCACAATAATTATAGCTTCTATTTACTTATCAGTTCCTGTGGATGAGTTAGTGTGTAAAATAGATACCACAATTTTTGTGAGTAAAATACTGAGACCAACCTAACCCAAGGTCATAGAACCAGTGAATGGAAATGCTTGCAATACTACTCATGCATATTTAAGTATAGTTCATAACTTCATGTCATGTAGCATTTCCTTTTCAGGGTCTGAAGGATATTTCCTGAGTCATTTCCTCCTTCACATATCCTTTTCCTTGGAATGCAGATTTGGACATCACCTCCAGTCTTTCTGAATGCTGCTAACTACTCTACCATCTCTAGTATACCCTCAGCTGTCTTCCTCCCTTTCTAGGTAATGAAAAAATATTGAACTCAGTTCAAGTTTTTATAGAAGGAAAGAGGAGAAAGTATTTGTGTCTCTACGTGTGCACACCTCCCTTTTTTCTTCCATCTGCTGCCATCTTTTCTCTGTTGTGTAGTTTTGGTGGTATTGGTAGTTGTTTTTCATCCTATCCTTTTCCTTTACTTGGTAAGTCACTTCTGGTCTCCCCAGAAGTCAAACTGACACTACTCTCCTTCTTTATTTAAATTTCTGTTGAAAAAGCAGTTTACTGATTTTGTCTGCTGGCAGACATGATTCATATTGTATGCTAGATGACCTTTTAGTTATTGACAGTAAATTTATGTCATACATGTGTATATGATTATCAGTATAGTCAAAAGGTAAGAGTTCTAAGAACTAAAGCTTTTTTATTTATTAAAAAAGTTATTCAACATTTACCACTATTTTAGTATTAAAACTTTTGAGATAAACTTCATAGCAGAACAATAAAATTAAAGAAACAATTCTTCTCTTTTAAAGCTTGGCAGTCATATTACATATGTGAGATGCAGGTTAATTGAATCCTGTATAATAAAGAGTTAATATGCAAATTAACCTTCATGCTCTCACAAGATGGCTGCCTACAACTAAACTGGCAGTGGGGTAAGTGAGGGACAACCGAACGACTGAATAAGCAGGCTGTGTGGGGCAACCAGGCCAGCAGGGAGATTAGTGAGGGACAACCAAATGACTGAACAAGGAGGCTGCATGGGGTGACCAGGCCGGCAGGGTGGTTAGTGAGAGATAACCAAATAACTGAACAGCAGGCTGTGTGGGGTGACCAGGCCAGTGGTGGGGGCCATGAGGGGCAACCAGGCCAGCAGAGAAGGTAGTGGGGGTAACCAGGCCAGCAGAGGGGAGCAGTTGGGGGCTACCAGGCTGGTAGGAGGGCGCAGTTAGGAGTGGCCAGGCCAGTGGCAGGGTGTAGTTGGGGGCGACTAGGCCAGCAGAGTGGTAGGTGGAGGCAATTTGGCTGATGGGGGGGGAGGGCAGTGAGGTGCAACCAGGCTGGCAGAGAGGGTCAGTAAGGGTGACCAGGCCAGTGGGAGGGGAGCCGTTAGGAGCAACCAGGCTGGCAGGGAGGGGGCAGTTGGGGGTGACCTGAGTGGCAGAAGGGGAAGTTAGGGGTGACCAGGCAGGCAGGCAGGTGAGCAATTAGGAGCAAGTGATCCAGGATTGTGAGAGGGATAACTGCCAGTTTAGGCCTGAAGGGGCCCAGATTGGAGATGGTGCAGACTGGGCTGAGGGGACCCCCCTCCCATGCACAAATTCCATGCACTGGGCCTCTAGTATAAATATAAAACACAGAACTGTAAACTCGCACATACACTGAGTGTCCAGATTATTATGATCTCTGAATGCATAATAATCTGGCCACTCAGTGTATATCCTATATAATGAAAGGCTAATATGTAAATTGTCCCCTCTACCAGGAGTTTGACCAGCAAGCAGGATGGCCAGCTACCCATGTCCCCTCCAACTGGCCAGACTGGCCAGACCCGACCCATGCATGAATTCATGCACCAGGCCTCTAATATATTGACCATCACTCTGCTACGCCCACTAGCCAATCAGAGCGAGTATGCAAATTAACCCAACAAAGATGGTGGCAGCCACATAGCTGGAGCCAGCCAGAGGCTTGGGTTGCCCCTGGTGATGGAGGGAGCCAAGTTTCCTGCCCACCCTGGCCTGCCCGGGCCTTCCCTCAAGGCTACAAAGTTTCAATTATAGAAGATAAATAAATCCCAGATACCTGCTTCCAGCCAGCCCTGGCCTATGCTTGGGTCACTGGGAGGTGTGGCTAGCCTGCAAACCACCACAGGCCCCTTGCCCAGGCCACCCCATGCCCCAAGGGAACCCCCACCCTGATCCAGGACACCCTTCAGGGCAAACCAGCCAGCCCCCCACCTGTGCACCAGCCCTCTATCTTCCTATCTAATAAAAGAGTAATATGCAAATTGACTGTCACTCCAACACATAAGATGGCTGCCCCATGTGGTCAAAGATGGCTGCTCCCATGTAGACACAAGATGGCTGCCACAAGATGGCAAGCAGGGGAGGACAGTTGGGGGTGACCAGGCTTACAGGGGAGGGAAGTTGGGGGGGGGACCCAGGCCTGCAGGGGAGGGCAGTTAGCAGGGGATCCTAGACCAGCAGGGGAGAGCAGGTAGGGGCAATTGGGCTGGCAGGGGAGCAGTGAGGCATCAATCAGGCTGGCAGGGGAGTGGTTAGGGAGTGATCAGACTGATAGGCAGAAGTGGTTAGAGGTAATCAGGAAGGCAGGCAGGTGAGCAGTTGGGAGCCAGCAGTCCTGGATTGTGAGAGAAATGTCTGACTGCCCGTTTAGCCTGATCCCAGTAGGATGGCAGTCGGACATCCCTCGATGGGTATCACCACATGTATTTTAATAACCATTCACTTCAGATAGCTCAGAGTTTATATATTGAATATATGACTCAGATTCCAATCAGTGATGCCTAGAATTTTAAGTGAATGCTAAATGTCAGCAGTGTTGATAAATCAACACATACTTATTATCAAGCCTTATATATTACTACTAAAGGCCCAATGCACAAAATTCGTGCAAGGGGCTCGGCCCTTACAGCTGTGGCTTCTTCTGGAAGCTTGCCTGGAAGGTCATTTGGTTGTTTGGTATCATTAGCATATCATGCTTTTATTATTATAGAAGTAGCATGACTTCTATAGTAGAACTGTTTGCGATTTCCTCATAAGCAAAACATCTTCATTTTGTAGAATGAGAAATAAGCTTGGTTTTAAAGCAGTCAACAAAGGAACTTAAAAATAAAATCACACTATCCTGCAAAAGGTCATTTTTTCTTTTGAATATTTAGCGTAAAATATTGGTATTTTTCAAATATAAACTTGGTATTTTACTAATCAGTATTTTACAGCTTAAATGCGAAAGTATATTCCTTACTGTCTTAGATTTTACTCTACCATGGATCTAATTGGGATATATAGTACTGAATGTGCTAGCATCTCCTCTCTCCAGTTTTAGCGATGTAGAAAGTGACATATTTAGCTGCACATCACCATACCATTTTCCTGTCTTGATTAGATAGGACAGTGAAGCCATCACTTAGGTAGTTGACCATTTTAAAATAACGTCCCACTGATAAACACCAAAGACTTATAATTACATGTGCCACTAATGCTTTATAGTACTATTTGGGATTTAATTTAATGATGCTTGAAGAATCAAATGAGTGTTGTGTTGATAGCTTAAATCAATGGTCAGCAAACTCATTAGTCAACAGAGCCAAACATCAACAGTATAGTGATTGAAATTTCTTTTGAGAACCAATTCTTCTTAAACTTAAACTTCTTCTAACACCACTTATTCAAAATAGACTTGCCCAGACCGTGGTATTTTGTGGAAGAGCCACACTCAAGGGGCCAAAGAGCCGCATGTGGCTCCTGAATCACAGTTTGCTGACCAGTGTCTTAAATGCTTGAAAATGAATTATCATCAATTTATAATACCATATTAACCAGATCAAGAATTCCCCCAGTGTAGCAGAAAGCAGGTAAAAATGAACAATTTACAAACATTTTGTAGAGAAGGATAAGGAGGGAGTCTTTAAAATGTATCTATTGATTAGTTAATTTTATATAACTCTTGAAGAAGGCAATCAACATAACTTACTGCAATATTACAGTATATTTGAAATCACTTACTTTCCCCTTCTTCAAAGTGTCTCTCTTACTACTGAGGTTTAAAGAGAAATAAATGGATTTTTTAACCGGAGATAGAACATTTTATTATTTTTTTCTCATAATTTTTTCCTCTTTATAATGAAGACATAAAGAATCAGACTTGGTGTGGCTTCTTCTTTATATCTTTAGTTGTGGGACTTCTATTTAGCTAAAATTCAAGTGGTTCTGACTGATGGTTGTTCTGTAGTTTAGCTGTAATTTGGCTGTGGCTGTGGTAGATGTGAGTATCACATTTACCTATGCCACCATCTTGATCATAAGCCCTGGAGATGGAAATTTTAAGTAAAACAGTTTTTAAAAATCCAATCTAAATTCCTTAGCCTGACATTCAAAACTCTCACAAATTAGCCTTTACCATCCTTTTCTAGATTTTTCATCTAAAAACTTATTTATGAACCTTCCATTTTGACAGACTGATTTACTCACTCTATTCCAGTTATGCTTGTGGAATTTCATGTCTGCACCTTTGTTTTGTATTTATCATGTTCCATGCATGTGCAAAGTGCTTTTCATGCATCATCACATTGAATCTTCATGACAGCTCTATGAGGTAGGTGCCTTTCTTATCCTCATTTTATACATGAAAGTAATGAGGTTTAAAGAGTTTCAAAGAATTTTTCCAATGCCACAAAACTAGTTAAGTGGTAGAACCACGTTTTTAACCCAGTTCCTTCTGATCCCAATGATCTTGCTCTTAGGCATGATACAGTGTAGTTCATACCATTCATTCAACCTGGAAGACTTCTGAAAGTGAGGTTTATCCACCTCACTTATTCAGACCTACTAAAACTTTAAGATCTAAGTTAAGTGCAAACTCCTCCAAGAAGCCTTCCATTTATGAGTAACAATATTGTCACTCTTTCCTTGTTCTGAAACTATCATCACCCACCTTGACCTTCTCAGACATACATCACCTCCTACATATGCATTTGAATTATACTTGTTATACTTAGTTATCTGTCAACCATGTCAGATTTCTCTGACATAATTATAAGTAAAGATGCTGACAATTGTATCTCCATATCATCCTCAGCATTAACATTTCATCATGTGTGTTAGTGGCTGCTGAATAAATCTGTGAATAGTAAGTAATTTTCTGACAGAGTGAAAGAATATATGGATTAGACTATTAGAATGCAACAGCTCTTCACCTGCAGAGTTTATAGGCAAAGGAAATAGTACTGTCTTTAATATAAGGATAGAATAGTGGCAAGAAAATGAGTTGGAAAAACAGTTTTTATTATTGAGTATAAAAGTTACTCTTCAAAGGTAATGTTCTCTACTTCTAAACTGGCTAGAACAACTAATATTTATTGAGGACCTCTTAGGCACTGAGTCTGTGTACAATTTGATGGCTTTATATCTCTATTTTCCACAAAACTGGGTAGTTGTTATTGAAACCAAACAAGTCAAAAGAGGATGGGTACCTCCCCATCCCCCTATGTGTGCTGTGAGTCAGTGAGAACCAACACAGGGTGTTGCAGTGAAAAAAAGTTTGGCCTTTTTTATTATGAATGGTGCTATCCAGGAGTTAGGGAAAGCTAACACTCAAAAGCCCCATCTCCCCTATGGCTTATAGACAAGAGATTTTCTAGAGCAAAAATCATGAGTAATCATGAATAAGGGGTTTAGAGTCATCTGTCTGAATTAAATAAGCAATTAATTTTCATCTTCCAATAATTTTCTTCCCTTCTATTTTCACGTTTTGTCTGGTTTGTGGGAGATGATAGGATGGTTATTGCCTTTGTGAGCTGGACAACATCCTAACAATGTGTCAATGGATTATCTTGATATGTAGGGGTTGAAGCTGCACATCTTGTGAGTCCTTTTTTAAATTCAATTATACTTCTGCTCTTGGATATTTATTTTTTCCTGCAGGCTTTTAGGTCCTGGGCTAAGCAATTTCTTTGATGTTTAAAAGGGTGCTGCATGACTTCCTCCTGATGGCTGTTAGTACACAGTAGCTAACAAATCTATTTTATATTAAATATATTTTCTGAGGGTATTAATTCTCTGTCATCACTAGCTTCATTTTACTCTGATTAGAATACTGAAACACAGATTAAGTAATTTTCTCAGGGTCAGAGTTAGGAGTTGGAGTAAGATTTGCACCTAAACCTGTGCACAGATTTTGCACGCCCCCAAATTTTGATTAATAATTGTGTGAAACACCTGTGACAATTTTGTTGATAACAAAGGGGATTTTGTTTCAGAACAGTACATTCTATTCTCTTTTAAACTATTTTAAAAGCTCTTGATCACAGGAGATTGCCTAAGTTGTGTCAACTGCTGCACTAGTACAGACAAGCCTTTATTTAAATCAAGGGTGGGGGACGACATATAAGATCTGAGAAATCATTTGGCTAAGGCATTAGGGGTGAGTTAATTAGAAGTTTGACAAAATATAGCAGGCTAATTTTTAAGTTGATAATTTCGTATGGGCCGTGAATGATGTTATAAATATCCAAATGGTCCTTGGCAGAAAAAAGGTTTCCCTTTCCCTGATTTAGATACTACCTCCTTTGTCAAAGTAGATACACTCATTCCTATATGTTTTCATAACACTTTGCTCATGCATCAATCACAGTACTGTTCACACTATTATAAGTAGACTCTTGTGAGTGGACTATGATCCCCTTGAGACAAAGGACCATGTACTATTTAACTTTGAGTTACCCCTACCTAGTAGTACAAAATGTAGATATGGAAAAAATAATTATCTTCCCACCTTTTTAACTTCCTGTGGCTGCACTAATAATCAAATCAACATGAGACAAATTAACAGGACACAGTGAAAAAATTTATTATGGATATATATGCAAGGGTTCCATAAGAATATACTGCCCTAGGACACTTTATACATTTGTTGTTTGCATGCCATTCTGGACAAGAGAGGAGTGATGCAGGGTCAGGAATTTCACTGGTGGATAAGAAAGAGTGAAGATGTGGTGAACAAATTGTTGCTGGGCCAGTAAGGAAAAAAGGGGACACAAATGGGAGTCCAAAAAACAGGTTTGGCTAGATTTCTCCATATCTGCCACACTTTCCATATGAGCTAAGGTGAATGTGCTAATGTTCCATTCCTGAGGTATTTCTATATGAATTCTTTTGAGGGGAAGGAGTCAAAGCTTCTTTCTGATTCTTTTGTTTCATAAAAATAAACAGATTATTATTATTATTATTATTATTATTATTATTATTATTATTTTACTACAAAGGTAGTGATGGAATGTTGTAAGCTATTTTCTCTCATAAACAACACAGCATTAGTTTATTATTTACTTTTTAAAAATTCTGCCCCCCCATCTCTCCTCTGGCAACCATGATCTTGTGTTGTTTTTTCTCCTTAATCTTAATATGTATTTATTTGTATTTATTTGTATTTTTTATTATTTTTATACATATCTCCCCATTGCCCTTACTCCCTCCCAGGCATACCCCAACTCCCCAGTGTCTATGTTCATTGGTTATGCTTATATGCATGCATAAAACTCCTTTGATTGATCTCTTATCTACCTCACCTAACCTTAATCATCCTGCTGTAATTTCACAGTCTGTTTGATGCTTTACTGCCTCTGTATCTATCCTTTTGTTCATCAGTTTATTATGTTCTTTATTACCCACAAATGAGTGAGATCATGTGATGCTTCTTCTTCAATGACTGGCTTATTTCACTAAGCATAAGGCTCTCCAGTTCCATCCAGGTTGTTGCAAATGGTAAGAATTCCTTCTTTTTAATGGCAGCATAGAATTCCATTATGTAGATGTACCATAGTTTTCTGATCCACTCATCTGCTGACTAGCATCTAGGCTGTTTCCAAATTGTAGCTGTTGTAAATTGTGCTGCTATGAACATAGGGGTGCATAAATCTTTTCTGATTGGTGTTTCTATTTTCTTAAGATGAATTCCTAAGAGTGGAATTACAGGGTCAAATGGGAGATCTATTTTTAGTTTTTTTGAGGAAACTCCATATTGTTCTCCTCAGTGGCTGCACAAGTCTGCATTCCCACCAACAGTGCACAAGGGTTCCTTTTTCTTCACATCGGAATGGACACTTGTCCTTTGTTGATTTGTTGATGATTGCTATTCTGACAGGTGTAAGATGGTATTGCATTGTCATTTTAATTTGCATCTCTCAGATGATTAGTGACTTTGAACATGTTTTCATGTGTCTCTTGGCCTTCTTTCTGTTGTGTTTTGAAAAGGTTCTATTTAGGTCCACTGCCCATTTTTTTATTGGATCGTTTATCATCCTTTTATTAAGTTGTATAAGTTGGCTGTAGATGTTGGAGATTAAAACTTTACCAGTGATAACATTTGCAAATATGTTCTCCCATACAGTGGTCTTTCTTGTTGTTTTGTTGATGGTTTCTTTTGCTGTGCAAAAGCTTTTATTTTGATGTAGTCCCATTTGTTTATTTTTTCTTTAGCTCCCATTGCCTTTGGAGCAGTATCAGTAAAGAAGTTCTTTCTGCATATGTCTGAGATTGTGCTGCCTGTGGATTCCTCTAGTATTTTTATGGTTTCCTTTTTATATCCACTTTGAGTTTATTTTTGTATTTGGTGTAAGTTTTTGGTCCAGTTTCATTTTTTTGCATGTATCCCTCCAATTTCCCAACAACATTTATTGAAGAGGCTATCTTGGCTCCATTATATGTTTATGCCTTCTTTGTCAAATATTAGTTGAGCATAGTGGTTTGGGTGGATGGCTGGGTTCTCTATTCTATTACATGTTCTATATGTCTGTTCCTGTGCCAGTAGCAGGTTGTTTTGAGAACAGTTGCTTTGTAATATAGCTTGCAATCTGGTTTGAGATCCCACCTACTTTATTCTTCTTTCTCAGAATTGCTGTGGCAATTCGTGATTTTTTTTGTTTGTTTGTTTCAGATGAATCTATGACGAATTCTTTCTAGGTCTGTGAAATATGTCGATGGTATTTTAATGGGTAGTGCATTTAATCTATAGATTGCTTTGGGTAGAATGGACATTTTAATGATGTTGATTCTCCCAATCCATGAGCATGGTATGCTCTTCTATATATTAACATCTTCCTCTCTCTCTTTTTTCAGTGTCTTGTAGTTTTCTACATATAGGTCTTTTACCTCATTAGAGTTTATTCCTAGGTATCTTATTTTTTTTGGTGTGATGGTAAATGGGATTGCTTTTTTAGTCTCCCTTTCTGTAAATTCACTATTAGTGTATAGAAATGCCAAAGACTTCTTAGCATTAATTTTGTATCCTGCTACATTGCTGAATTCATTAATTAAGTCAATTAGTTTTGAAATGGAGTCCTTTGTGTTTTTTATGTACAATATCATGTCATCTGCAAATAAGGACAGCTTTACTTCTTCTTTTCCAATTTGGATGCCTTTTATTTCTTCTTCTTGTCTAATTGCAATGGCTAATACTTTCAGTACTATGTCAACAGGAGAGGTGAGAGTGGGCATCCCTGTCTTGTTCCTGTTCTTAGGGGAAATGGTTTTATTTGTTGCCCATTGAGTATGATGTTAGCTGTGGGTTTATCATATATGGCTTTTATGATGTTGAGTTCTGATCCTTCTATTCCCACTTTGCTGAGAGTTTTTATCAAGAGAGGGTGTTGGATTTTGTCAAATGCTTTTTCTGCATCAACTGCTATGACTATGTGATTTTTATCTCTCAATTTGTTTATGTGATGTATCATGTTTATTGATTTGCGGATATTGTACCATCCCTGCATTCTTGCCATGAATCCTACTTGGTCATGGCGTATGATCTTTCTGATGTACTGCTGGATCCGATTTGTTAGAATTTTGTTGAGGATTTTGGCATCTATGTTCATGAGAGATATTGGCCTATAATACTCTTTCATTGTGTTGTCTTTATCTTGTTTTGGTATTAGGGTTATGCTGGCTTCATTGAAGGTGTTTGGAAGTGTTCCTTGTTCTCAAATGTTTTTGAATATTCTGAGGAAGATAGGTTTTAATTCTTCCTTGAATGTTTGGTAAAACTCTCCTGTGTAGACTTCTGGTCCCGGGGTTTATTTACAGGAAGCTCTTTGATGACTGCTTAAATTTAATCCATGATTATTAGCATATTGAGATGTTTATATTCCTCCTTGTTGAGTTTTGGAAGGTTATTTTTTCTAGGAAAATGTCCATTTCTTGTAGGTTGTCCAATTTGTTGGAATAGAATTGTTCATAGTATTTTTTAACAATCCTTTGTATTTCAGCGGGGTCTGTTGTTATTTCTCCTCTTTCATTTATGATTTTGTTTATTTGGGTCTTCTCTCCTTGCTTCTTGGTGAGCCTGACTAGGGTTCCATCAATCTTGTTTATCCTTTCCAAGAACCAGCTTTTGGTTTTGTTGATCTTTTGAATTGTTTATTTGGTCTCCATGTTGTTTATCTCCACTCTGATCTTTACTATTTCCTTCCTTCTGCTTACATTTGGCTTTTGCTGTTGCTCTCTTTCTAGCTCTTTGAGTTGTAGGGTTAGGTAATTTATTACCATTGTTTCCTGTTTTTTTGCGGTAGGATTGTAGAGATATGAACTTCACTCTCAAGACTGCTTTCACTGAGTCCCATAAATTTTTTATTGTTGTGTTGTCATTGTAATTTGTTATCATGATGTTTTTTATTTCTTCCTTGATCTCTTTGCTTACCTAGTCATTGTTTAATTGCATGCTGTTTAGTCTCCATGTGTTTGATTTCTGTCTATTGTTTTTATTATAGTTGATTTCCAGTTTTATGCCACTGTGGTCTGAGAAAATGCTTGATATAATTTCTATCTTCTTGAATTTGAAGAGACTTTTCTTATGACCCAACATATGATCTATCTTTGAAAATGACCCATGTGCACTGGAGAAGAATGTATATTCTGTGGCTTTAGGGTGAAATGTTCTGAAGATATCCATTAATTCCATCTGGTCTAGTAAGTCATTTAGGATTGATATTTCTGTGCTGATTTTTTTTTAGAGGATTTGTCCAGTGGTGACAGTGGGATATTAAAATCTCCTGCTATGAGTGTATTGCTGTCAATCTCTCCCTTAATATCCTACAAGAGTTTTTTTTTTTATGTATTTAGGTGCTCCCATATTGGGTGCATATATGTTTACCAGAGTTATTTCTTCTTTTTGGATTGTTCCCTTTCATATTATGAAATGGCCCTCTGTATCTCTTGTTATGTCCTTCACTTTGAGATCTAATTTGTCAGAAATAAGTATTGCAATCCCAACTTTTTTTTTCATTTCCATTTGCCTGAAAGACCATCTTCCATCCCTTCACCCTCAATCTGTGTGCATCACTTTTTCTGAGGTGGGTTTCTTGTAGACAGCAGATATGTGGATCATGTTTTCTTATCCAATTGATTACCCTATGTCTCTTGATTGGAGCATTTAATCCATTTACATTTCAAGTTATTATTGATAGGTATTTATCCGTTGCCATTTTTAGTCTTTAGCCCAGATTTCCTTCTTCGCTTCCTATTTCTTTTTATTACAGCAGACCCTTTAACATTTCTTGCATTGCTGGTTTGGTGGTAATATATTCCCTTAGTCCTTTGTTGTCTCTGAAGCTCCTCATTTCACTTTCAATTTTGATTGAAAGCCTTGCAGCGTACAGTATTCTTGGATTCAGACCCTTCCTTTGCATGACGTTGTATATTTCATTTCATTCCCTTTTGGCCTGATGAGTTTCCACTGAGAAATCAGTAGCTAGTCTTATGGGGGTTCCTTTGTAGGTAACTTTCTGTTTCTCTCTGGCCGCTTTTAAGATTCTTACTTTGTCTTTGGTGTTTGCCAATTTAATTATAATGTGCCTTGGTGTTGGTTTTGTGGGGTTCATTTTGCTTGGGCTTCTGTGAGGTTCTTGGATTTGTGTGGGTTTTTTCTTTACTATATTGAGGAAAATTTCTGTCATTATATCTTCAAACAGATTCTCTAATGCTTGCTCAGTTTCCACTCTTTATGGAACTCCAATTATGCGGATGTTGTTTTGTTTTGTGTTATCCCAAAATTCTCTTAGGCTCTCCTCTTGCTTTTTAATTTTTTTTTTCTAGAAGCTGCGGTACTTGGGTATTTTTTCCTACATTGTCTTCTACCTCACTGATGCGGTCCTCTGCTTCTAATCTACTTTTGATGCTTTCGTTTGAGTTCTTTAAAGCAGTGATGCCATTTTTCATTTCTTCTTGCATTTCTTGTTCTTCATTTCCTCTTGGATCTTTTTCATTTCCTCTTGGATTTTACTAACATTGTCAATTTTGTCTTCCATTCTTTTCATCCACCTATGATCATTTCTCTGAACTCTTTCTCTGGCATGCTTATTTCTGCTTCTATTTCATTTACTTCCTTTTCTGGTGATACCTGTCTTTCTGTTGTATGCCTTCTGTTTCTTCTTCTGCACATGGTCTTTCTCCTCTGGATGTCTGGTTCTGTAGTTCTCTTTCCTTCATTGATTGAAAGGCAGAAACTACAACATGACCCTGTACAACACAGAAGGCACTGAACAGAAATGTATTTCTGATGTTAGTGATCACAAATAAGGTGACCAACAATGAAAGACAGATTAGGGGTAAGTAGAGAAAGAAGACGAGGAAAATATGGAAAAGAGAAAGGAAAGAAGTGCCAAAATCAAATTGGGAGATGGAGAAAAAATAAATAAATAAATGAACAAAAATAAAATAAAATAAAATAAAATAAAAAGGAGAAGAAGAAAAAGAAAAGAGAAAGAGAAAAAAAGTCAGAGAGAAAAGAGAGCAGATAAGAGAGAAATGTGAAACAAAATATAGATGTCAGGAGAAAACTCCAATAGAACCGTCACTAATCCCAGTAAAGGCCAGCAACCAGTACCTGGAGATTAATACAAACTACAAATAACAACTGCTATTGAGGGAGTGAGGGAAAAGTGAGGTAAAAAACAAACCAAAACAAAGTGAACAAAAAGCAAAATAAAACAAGTAGAATAAGCTAAAAAAATCTCACCAAAAAAGTATAATAAATTGATATAATCACTGTTCAGGCAAATAGCAACAAAAGGACATAGAGAAAAAAACAACTTTTTGGCTAGTGAGGACAAGAAGAGAGAGGTTTGTATGGACTTGTAGTAGGGGATTTGAAATTAGATATATAAGTGGGGTGAAATTTTAACCAGGTAAAAGAGAAAGATTAGGGAGAATCTAAAGTTGAAAAAGGGAAAGAGAAACAAGACAACAAAATGTGGAAAGTTAGGAGGAAAGTGTTGGCATAAAGGTAGAGTTGAGATGGAGTAAAATTATGCTAAAGGAGAGAAGAAAATAGAATGTAGAACTCTAATCCCAAAGTAAAATGAAGAGAAAACAAAATGACACTTGTTTTTTTCCAAAAAGGTAAAATACTAGTAGTAATAATACTAGTTGGAAACAAAAATGTAATAATTAAAAAGGTAAAATCAATTGAGGCAGAAAGAAAAAACATAGTTTTTAATTAAAATATGGAAAAATGAAAAATAAAAAAAATTAAATTAAATTAAAAAATGTTAAAAAAGAAAAAAAAAAGAATGGTCATTCACTTCTGCTATTGTTCTGCTTGGCACTCCTGTTTCCCAGTAGGGAGGGTATTGCAGCTCCTTGTGTTCCACTGTGATGTTTTAATCTCTTTTCTTTTGTTGTTATGCGAGAGTCAATTTGTGTGTCATCCACTGGGTGGCAGTGTTTCAGAATTGACCTCTGAAACAAAGCTCAGGACCTCTCTAGGCTGTGCTCAGATCCTGTTACTCTGTGGTTCTCAAAACCAGTTTTTGGGGATTTTGCAACCTGGACACTGTAATAACTCCCAGGCTGTCCCTCTGCCTCAGATCAAAACTAGTAGTTTTCCAGAGCTCCCCTCTGTCAACAGCTCTGAGAGTTTGCCTCCACATGTAGGGATCACACTCTGTCCCACCTCTGAGGACCTCTCCAGAGGCAGCTTTCCCACAGCCCGGTTCCCACAGTGTGCATGTCTCTGTTCTGCGGAACAGGAGACCTCACCTTATCCCAGGCAAAATCTGAACTTTCCTTGTGCCGTGTGGATCTCTTCTGAATCCACGGAGTGGCTGCGCTGATTGGAGAGTGGTGTTCTGGGTCCCCGGCTGTTCGGGGCGAGTTCTTCAGCCACAGCTTTCAGACCACCACCGACATCCACCTCCCTCTGCAAAATGGTGTGGTCTCCGCATTTGCGCTGGTGGCTCCGGCAGACAAAATCCCCGTGGCAGTGGGGCTGCCTGGCCAGGAGAGCCCCGCTCAGCAGTCCCCCGCCTTCTCTTGGAGGATAACTGACTCTTGCCAACAAACACTCCCAGTATGACTCTCAGCTGCTCTCTCTCTCTCTGCCCAGCAACAAAGCTCCAGCCGCGTCCGTCTATTTTGTCGCCATTTTTTTTCCTCTCATGATCTTGTTTTTTGTACCTATCAGTTTGTTTCTTTGTTTTGTTTACTCTTTTTTTTTTTTAGGTTCCACATATAATTGAGACAAAATGGTATTTGTCATTGTCTGGCTTATTTCACAGTATAATACCCTCTAGGTCCATCCATGTTGTCTCAAATGGAAATATTTCATTCTTTTTTCTTTTTCTTTTTTTACTAAGTATTATTCCATTGTTTATGTATACCACATCTTCTTTATCTATTCATCTCTTAATTAAATTGTTTCCATATCTTGGCTATCATTGGTAATGCTGCATTGAACATGCATATATCTTTTCAAATTTCTGTGTTTTCTTAAACACCCAGAGTAGAAACAGTTTAAAATCAACATCTTAGGGCCTGTGGGGGTGGGTTGGAGCAGCCCCTCGGTCTCTGTGTTGCCCCCTGAGTTTGGACTGATTGGTGTGGTATGCAGAGGAGGCATGGGCCTGATTGCTTGGAGGCATTCTTATTGACTGGACAAGACAATCAAAGTTCCTTGACTTCATGGAGCTCACAGTCTAGTGGTGTGACACATCATAAACAAATAAGATAATTCTTATGGGTGATTTATTCTGAGCTCATACAAATGTGGTCTCACATCTGAAACACGGCTACCTATTGGCTGGGCAGTATTATGTCCATCAACTGTGGAGATAGTTTGGGTGTCTCTCAGGGGAGATTGTCAGTAGTTGATCAGGTCAGCCAGACCATTTCTCTCTTGGCTTTTCCACAATGGAGTGAAGGGCCTTGTGGTGGAAGTCACCTTCAGGGCAGGTGATATTATGGAGTTAAAAATTCTGGAGATACCAGGTCCTCAAGAAAACCAACATTTTGGAGACCTTCACCAGACAGAATTAGACCCTTTTGATATTGGGTACCAAGTGGGTATCAATCAGAATGGCACAGGCAGGTTGGTCAAGAAGATAACCTCTTCCAGCAGTGCCCCTGAAAACATCTCTAAGAGAACAGATGTGAAAAGCCAGGATGCTGCCATTTACCCACAGCAGCAGCAGTGACCAAAGAGCTATGTGGACAGGTACATGGAGCCTTTGAATCAGTCCAAAAGTTTCTGTCATTGGCACAACTCTTGGTCATCTAGTAGCAAGCACCCAAATCAGGAAACTCCAAACAAAAGCGGTTTAAAAAATGGCCAAATGACGAATAAAGATGACAAGTGTTTTGGGTATGATACTGAAGAGATCCCAGACACAGATTTTGATTTTGAAGGGAACCTAGCCCTATTTGACAAGACAGCTGTGTTTGAGGAAATTGACACATATAAAAGAAAAAGTGGTACCTGTGTCAGGGGTATCCCAAATGAAAGGCCTCCTCAGTACAGCCACAATGAGAACATTCTAGAGTCAGAGCCCATAGTCTTACCAGTGGATCACAGTGCCACATAATGTGAGCAAGGAGTTATGCACAGACTCTGACTTGATGTCCCAAGTGTTCCTATGAGCTACATAAAAAGCTGTTGTCTGTGGCTGATGAGCATGGGTTGACTCTGGAGTGGAAACTGGAGATGACAGGCATGTGTGCCAGTCAGATGGCACTGACTCTACTCAGAGGACCCAACAGATTGAATCCCAAAAATGTGCACCAGATGCCTACAGTGGCTTTGCTATATGGGCCCCATGTAAAGTGGGCACAGGGTATTAGATGTGGAAGGCACCTAGCCAACCATGATGTCCAGGTGATCCTATTCCTGCCCAACTTTGTCAAGATGCTCGAGTCCATCACCAACCAACTGTCTCTCTTCAGCAAGACCCAAGGCCAACAAGTGTCTAGTCTCAAAGATCTGCTCACTAGTCCCATGGACCTGGTGATCAACTGTCTGGATTGTCCCAAGAAGGTCTTCTTGCAACATCAGCCCTGGTACAAGGCAGCTGTGGCTTGGACCAACCAGAAATGGTACCAGTACTCAGCAGAGATCCTTCAATGGATGAAGTTGAATGGGGCATTGATGCCAAGTGGTCACTGGTTCTGGGCCTGCCTTTCCCATTGAGAGAGCATGCGGGCCACATCTATTTGTGTGACATTGGCATTCCCCAGCAAGTATTCCAGGAGGTGGGGCTCAACTACCACTCACCTTTTGGCTGCAAGTTTGTAATCCCACTACACTCTGCCTATAGGGACTCTGGGCAGGCTGTACCCACTAGTGTCCTGCTGCTCCTGACACTGAATTTGACAATGAATGCCTTAAGAGGATATGAAGCTTCATGAACCTTATTGTTAATTTTCTTTTCTCTTTTGGGTTAGTTCCTTATGTGAGAAGACAGATCATATAATTTTTTCTTCTGAGAACAAAAAACAGCAAAAATAAATCAACATTTCAAGCATTTTTTGGGTGTGCAAATTGTGGTCCCCCTCACTAACAAAGTAGCTAGGATAGAGAAGATGTTCATATGAAGGCTGTCATTAATGAGCCATTAAGTTTGGTTGCTTGGGGAATATGGACAGTGCACCCTGTAAGAGTTTATGTTATAGTAGAGAAAAACTAAGAAATGCAAAATAACTATGCTACTAGGCCAGAAACAGCAGTGCCATCAGAGGCAATAAACTGTTTGACCAGGTCAAAAAGGAAGAGATGGCTTCTGATTGGATAAAGTTGAGAGATTAAAATACTAGAACAGTGATTTTAAACCTTTCTCATGTCATGGCACACACAAACTAATTACTAAAATTCTGTGGCACACCAAAATATAATTTTTGCTGGTCTGACATAAAACACAGGTATAAATTTTATTCATTCACACTGGACAGCTATTGTGTTGACTGTTGTCATTTTTTAGGTTTGCAGTCTAAGGGATAAGAGGTCAGTGCTTCTCACTAAATTGTCAGTTATTGTATGTTTTAAAAGTTTTTCCATGGACAGGGCCTTTATTTGGGACTGTTGAGGGAAGAGAGGGAGAAACTAGGATTGGTGAGTATATGGGGGTAGGGGGTTTCTCAACTTTTTAATTTAGTGATGTTGCCTGGAGGTTAGGATGAGTGAGAACAGCTGTAGAAGTGAGAGGATAGGAAAAGGGAAGGTCATGAAATGGACACTTTCCTTAGGGAAGGAGGCCATGACCAACATATGAGGACTGGAGGTGGGGAAGAAAGGCACCCTTCATATACTGAGACTCAACCATGGTCACAGCTTGATGGCAGCTCTTCCGCACTCCCACAAACCCCACCACCCTTTTCTCCCCTCCCCATCCCAGCTCCAGGCCCAGATGCCTACCCTGCTAGCTCCCTCAACTTTCTGTGGAGAGGAGGGGATGAGGATGTGGGTATGGTGGCACCCTCTGCCTCCAGGCCTCTTGCCCAGAAGAATTGCTCACTCAGCCTGCCCTAAAGTCCCAGCCAGAGTCAGGAGGTCAGGAAGCCAGGGAGCAGACAGGGGAAAAAATTATGCCCTTCGCAATTCCTCCTGACACTCTCCCTTCTTGGCTTCTCACATGAGGTTGCAACTCTTGGCTCAATCCTTGTGTATCTTGCCTTTGTTTTGGTTCCATTGGTCTGGCGGATAAATGAAGTCCCCAGCGTGAGTCAGTATGCAGCTGCCTGGGTCCATGGCAAGGATGACAACTGTGCCCACATGAAAGACATCCTGTCACTGCACTCAGAGGACTGGGAGGAGCACTCCTAACATGGTCCCTACCTGCTTGGCTGGTTAGCACAGTGCCCTGCTCATGGGTAACAGGGATAAGCTGCCATTTGGACAGCTTCTGCAGTGTGGCCACATGGGTCACATGTCCAGTTTATAGCCAACCAGTACACCTTGGCATTGGGGCAAAACTTCTGAGTCTCCCTTTGCCACTTCTTGTGGACCCTGTCCAGGATTTGTGATGCACTGATGTTGAAGCAGATAAGTACAGTGTCTGAATTAGGTTGGGCCAGGAGCTGAATATCCCCTCCTCTCCACAGAAAGTTGAGGGAGCTAGCAGGGTAGGCATCTGGGCCTGGAGCTGGGATGGGGAGGGGAGAAAAGGGTGGTGGGGTTTGTGGGAGTGCGGAAGAGCTGCCATCAAGCTGTGACCATGGTTGAGTCTCAGTATATGAAGGGTGCCTTTCTTCCCCACCTCCAGGTAAGAGGAACCTGAAGTGACCCACATGTTAGGGACATTTGTCTATGCCAAAGCTCACAGTTTAGTTCTCAAACATGGTGGATACATAGTTCCATAATTTGCAGCATTCTCCACGTCTATTCCTCCTCTGCCCCAATCCCCACCCACCCCCATCCCATGATCTGGCAGGGGCCCCTCTGCACCCCCATGGCCCTGGTTCCCTGTGGCCTCTACCCTATCTATGGCTCCTGCAGCAATTGGAGGGCCCCCGGAGGCAGCCATGCTCCAACCCCAATCCAGAAAAATTCTTAAGGCACACCAGTGTGTTTTTTGCAATACCAGTTGAAAATCGCTGTACTAGAAGATAACTTAAAATACTATAGATTTTTGAGTCACTTAACAAACGTTACCAGAGAACGTGCTGTGTGTCTGACGCTGTTCTAGAATCATCAGGGGACAAACCAGCTGAAAATTGTATGTGAGCACTAATTGTAGTTGCAGGGTTCTTTGTGAAGATCAAAGTGGATAAAACTATGTGTTTAGTGCATCCTATTCAACAGTGGTTATTTCCCTATCTCCTCTCCATTTCCTAAGCTCCACTGGTTTTAATATTGAACATTGTAGGTACAGCAAACACGGTACTAGTAGGTCAGTCCTCCAAAATAAAACACCCAGCTGCAAAATTCCCTGTTTAGTAAATCATGCAATTAAGAAAATCCCATCAGTGATTTTCCCAGATTAAAGTTATTGAAAAAGGAAATAAGTCTGTGCCAGTGGGTAGTCCCTATGAGGAGCGTGGTCCTCGGCCAGATGCCCAAAGTGGCTGCGCTCATACCCATGGGGTGGGTTTTTCTGAAGACCATTGGGGGCAGGGGAGGGGGGAGAAGAGGAGCTGGAGGAGGGGAAAAATGCGGCGGGGCTGGGGGGGGGCGGCTATGAGCCTGCAAGAGGGGGCGCTGTGGCAACTGCTTAATCACCTGCGCCACATAAGTAGCTGGTCCTGATGTGGGTCATTGTGCACCAACCAGAGCTGTAAGTAGCTGCTGCTACTCTCGATGCTCCTGCCTCTACTCCAGCTACCCTACCATTACCCCAACTGCCGCTGCTACCACTGCTGCCGCTGCCACCACACATCATGAGTGCCAGGAGTCTACCTTCCTGCTGAGAAAACACCGGAGCTGGACAGTATGGCTGATGCCAGATCGTGACTTCGCCTGGCCGTTGTGTGCTCCAGTAACCAGAACAGGAGCATGGAGGGCCACTACTTCCTTAGGAAATGGGGGTTCAGCGTCCGGTCCTTTGGCACAGGGTCCTACGTGAGACTTCCAGGACCAGCACCCAACAAGCCCAGTGTT
The DNA here is from genome assembly GCA_011751065.1 of Lasiurus cinereus. Lineage (NCBI taxonomy): Eukaryota > Metazoa > Chordata > Mammalia > Chiroptera > Vespertilionidae > Lasiurus > Lasiurus cinereus. The sequence continues at coordinate 8,134,727 of JAAGEH010000037.1, forward strand.
TATGATTTCCAAACCACCTATGACCAGATGTACAAAGATCTCGTTCAGAAAGACAAAGAACTCTACACGCAGAACGGCATTTTGAGCATGTTGGAGAGAAATAAGTGAATCAAGCCAGAAAGGTTCCAGAACTGCCAAGATGTATTTGACCTGATCCTCACCTGCGAAGAGTGAGTGTACGACCAAGTGGTGACAGAGCTGAATTCCAGGGAGCAGGTGACCTGCCAGCCGGTGCATGTCATCAACGTGGATATCCAGGACGACGACAACGAAGCCATCTTGGGGGCGTTCCTCCTCTGTGAGCTTTGCCAGTGTATTCTCCTCGTGGATGACATGGAGAACGACCTGGATGAGCTGCTGCAGGAATTCGAGGAGAAGTGTGGCCGGCCCTTCTTGCACACCATCTGCTTCTAGTGACCGGCCAATGAAGGTGTGTTTCCCAAAGCCAGTTGGCGCTTACTTTTCCCGGCCCCGTACTGGTTTCACTTTGAGGACTAATGTCGGTGCATAGTGGTGTCCAAATAAAGTGTAGTTAGGAGACGAGACGACATACATAAGTGCAGATTAACAAAGAAGTTTTTAATGCCACTTATGAGTGGGATATTGTTTTTGAAGTTTATAAAGAAAGTTGTTTATTTTTTTACTTTTTGGCATATGGAACATTTTCTCTTATATATATGTCTGTGCATTCCTACCCTGTATGGCTGGAATGCACCAATACACTAATAAAGCAGTGGGATGCATCTTATTAGGAGAGAAACTGCAATTGTACAATAAAGAAAAATTGTCAGCTAGTGTAGAATCTGCATGGTACATCCAAGCGTGGCCGCATTGTTATTGCTCTAAACTGGATTATTACTGAGTTTTTTGCTCAGTTCTTCAAAGACTCTTGGCTCACTTGAATCATTTGGTACATTTATGACTGAGTGAACTTCTGTGTGAAGTTCAGATATTAATTGACCTGAGAGGCATTTATTTTTCATATAAATTGAAAATTTTCTATTGGCTTTCATTTCAAACAGTGTTCCTGTGATAATAGTGGAGTTGCTATTGAAGTAATCGGTTTTACTGAGAGGACAGTGTAAAGGTAAAGGAATAATAATACCCTGATTAAGCACTTCTACGAGTTAATTAGTGTTGAAGTAGGGATGTTGTTAACCACTTGTTCTCTAGCTACGAAATGATAGACCAACAACATTCAATTAATGCTGTTCTTTGGATAAAGCTGCAAAAAAAAAATTCTTACCAGGGCATCAGCAATAAAGTCTGAAGCCTCAAAACGCAGCTTTCATGGCAAGTTCTGTGAAACCTGGTCATTTGGGTCACATCATCCTAGTTTCTGACAACTTAATTTGCAAGTTATTACAACCTGCAAATCAGTCATAAAGGATCATTTAAATTAAAGTAATATGACATAGTAATATGACTTAGCATTTTCATGTTATTTCTCATAAATAGCATTGTTTTAAAATTTTGTATGAATCTAAGCAGTATATTGATTAGTTTTGGGGAGCTTGTGAATCACCTTTGAACACAAATTACTATAAATGGAGGCAATCATGAAATATAGCAGACCCATGTCAGCTTATTTGCATATGTAATAGGGAATGATGATACAAAAATTCTTGGCTTCACTTAGGGGCTTCTGATTTTTCCCCCCAAGATAAATGGCGTGTGACCTAAGATATTTATTTATTTATTTTGAAGTTTGTGTTTGTCTTTATTACTTTTAAAATGATTAAATGTGCTTTTAAAATTATTACACTGCTTTCGGTTGAGCAATTAGGAATCTTACAAATGCCCTATGATATTTATAGATGAAAATAGTGATGAAAGTTAAATGCTAGATTTTGGTGGTCTGATAGGAAGTTTTGGTAAAGTTGCATAGTAATGAGTCTGTAGTTAGTATATTTTCTAGACTAGTGAAAATCGTCATTATAACAAAGTTAATGTGTACCTTATTTTTCTTTGGTGTGATTTCTGATTGAAAGTCAGGTTTTTTAAAAATGGGAACAAACTAATATTGTTACCATACTAAAGGGGCCATTTCCATGCATGCACTTAATGTGACAGGAGTTTTAGCAAAGAAAGTAAAGGTTTATTTAAGGAAATGGCACCAAGCCTGGAATCACAAATGAGCCAAAGCTCTAAGACCTGGCTCCCTGGTGGCTTCTAAGGGATGGGTTTATAGGAGGAAAAAAAGCCATTAATCATGGTGTTTTAAGGGAGTTAGGATAATGGTCTCTTCTGGTAGGTCCAATCCAGGGTAGTGGATAGTTGATCCTTGCATCTGGTTCTTATAACAGCCATGGCATTGTTCTGACTGGTTTTGAAAGGGTGTGGTTGGTGAGATCCTGTGGTTTTTCTGGTTCTGGAGCTGAAACACAACTGAGGCCATATGTTGTCTTATAGTTCAATTATAAGTCTATTTCCCTGGTCAACAGACCTGAGGCTTTATTTCAGGGGCTTAATCACAAGGAACAACAACAGCCTGTAATTATTGGAATCAAGAGTCTAGTCCAGTGGTCGCCAAACTCATTAGTCAACAGAGCCGCAAACTGCAGCTCCTAAACCGCATGTGGCTCGAGAGCCGCAGTTTGCCGATCACTGGTCGAGGCTAATGCTGACCAGAACCTAATTGTCCTGTATACTTAATGTATTTGGATGTGCAAGGAAGGAGAGAGGCAGGTGAGTCTTAGTGCTAGAAGAAGCCAATTTGAATCAAAAGAAATGAAAGGTAAAAAGGTCATATTAAAAGTTTCTGGGCTAACAATATCCAAGAGCATAATAAGAATGTTAATGCCAATGTCTGAAATGGTTCAAATGAGTATTCAGTTAGTTCCAAATAAGAGTTAAGTATAAACCCACAGGAAACGACAGTGTGTGTGTGTGTGTGTGTGTGTGTGTGTGTGTGTGTGTGTGTGTTTTATTCTTGGAACAAATTCCTCACTGTATCTCTAATTCCTTTTAATCGATGGTCAAAAGACTCCAGTGACTCCTTTGGAAACAGAGGAAACAGTGGTATGACTGTTTTCTAAAATTTGCTGCAATTAAATCCATTTTACTTTTCTACCTGTGTTCTCTGCTCACTTGGTAAAATATTTCTGTTGATTTTATAGCAGTATTTTTTGTTTAAATCTTGATGTGAATAGAGCAGTTTTTATTAAGCTGGTAACTGCAGGTGACTAGAGATTCCATTTTAGCCTGATAGTACAATGTCATGTCATCTTTGGTTCTTCAACAAGTATTTATTGATTGCTGTCAATATCAGCCAAGCTCACTCACTTTTTCCTTAAACTTTTAAAATTTCTGCTACAGCAACAGATCGTCTCAGCTAGCAATAAACGGTTGATCCTTGCAATGTAGAATGTTCTCCATATCTTTTTTTTTTCTTTCTGAATTTGGCATTAGTCATGTTCTGATAGTGCTAGCTTTTGTATACTTGATTATATTCAATTGTTTAGCTTTTGTTGTAATTTAAAAACTGCAATCCTTTCTTAATGACAGGCTACAATGCCAGATCAAAAATTGTTAATGGATGATGTTACTCAGATGCGGCTGCTGATAAGGAGAAAATTCTAAGTTAATTAAATTACAGCAGCCAGAGAAAAAGTGACAGTACTGTTAGTCTGTTGATGGCTTTAAAAAAAAAAAAAGGATGTTCACATTCCTTCCATTGTCTATTTGAACTTCAGATTAATTTCCAAGGTAGCCATTTCAGAGATGATTTTAGCTGGGCACCATATAACCCCAGGAGCTTCTAATTGTTGTTTACACACGGGCTTTCTGGACTGTTGCCCACAGCCAATTTACAGGATTAAATATTTCTTTATGTGAACTCTGTGCCTATCCCAGAGCAGGTCCCACATCACAGTTTTCTTCCCCTTTGCCTATAGGGAAAGTATTTCTTTCAGGCTACCTCTTCTCTGTACCCCCTCTTATGGGTGGGGAACATGTGGCTCCCAGGCCATAAAAGGCCCAAGAATCATTTGGTCAGGCCCTGCCAAAGCATTTAGGGGCAAGTTAGTTAATTTGACCAAAGATAGCAGGCTAATTTTTAAGTTGATAATTTTGTATGGCCTATAAATGATGTTATAAACACCCAAATGTCCATTGGTAGAATAAAGGTTCCCCACCCCTGCCTAGTTGATATATAAAACTGCAAAACTGTGATAATGACTATGTTGCTGGTGTTTTAGACTACATGCCCCAAGACCAGTCTTCTTTTGGCTAGTATTTTTGGCTCAATAAAACATACTTTTAAACAATAAGACTTTCAGCCCTGAGAGTTAAAAGATTGTTGTTGTTGTTTAGCATGCCTTTATCTTTTTCAAGTTAGACAGATTAGACTCTGGTGCTCAAAGTATGATCAATATCACCTGATCTGTGTTTTTTTTTTAGCAATGCAGAATCTTTTTTTTAATTTATTGATTAAAGTATTACATATGTGTCCTCATCCCTCCATTTAACCCTCCAACCTCCCCCAGTCATGCCCTAAACCCCCTGTTGTTTATGTCCATTGGTTAGGCTTATATGCATAGCAGTGCAAAATCTTGAGACCTAGTCTAGACACACAAAATCAGAGTGTGCATTTTAGACCTTATCCGTATGTAAATTAAAATTAGAAAATTATAGATGAATCAGTGCTTGATATATGGTAGATGTTGAAATAAATATTGAATAGAATAAATTACTACACTAAAACATCACAAATGAGTATTAGAAAATTATCTTGTTGGTTTTAATTTAATTTAAACAACAAACAAGGGTTAAAGTAATGTTTTTAAAATTCTAAACTTTATAAGAATTTTAACTTTTATTTGACAGAAAATGGAATGAATAATAAAAGTAAGCAGGGATTTTAGATATGAGATCATGTACTCAGTTCCAGTTGATTATATTACCAAGTGACATAGTCCTATTATTTTTTAATGACACAACTGTGGAATTAATAGTTATAAGGAAGGTTTTTCTTTAAATGAAGGGATGATCATTTTGATATGCCATCTTCTTCACTCCAACATGTGAATAAATAGTGTCTATGCTCTTTATCTCATGCTCTGTATTATCTACTTCCTGATTCTGCGTCTGTTCTTGCACCCATAGGAATCAAAATCTACAGCATGGCACTGACACAGAAGCGGAAGAAGACAAGCTGTTTATAAATAAAGATTGATTTAGAAAGTTAAGTAGGTGACGAAATGGAATAATAAATGTGCAAAAATTTATTGAACCAGAAGTAAGTGATTGGTTATTAGTTTAAAAAATACACAGATAAATCTGATAAACTAAAACGTTTAATTAATTAAGTAAGCATCTGTTCTACTATAAATAAATAAACAAATGTACAATATGTCAAAATTATTTAAAATATTATTTGTGTTAGCAAAGAATCTTTAAATTAAACAAGGTTTAAAACATTTGAACTGTCATGGTCCTTGTCCAACACTCGTTAAAGACCCTTTATTGCCAAGACTGGTTTGGCTCAGTGGATAGAGCGTCGGCTTGCGGACTGAAAGGTCCCAGGTTCGATTCTGGTCGGGGGCATGTAACTTGCTTGCGGGCACATCTCCACTGTGGGACGTGCAGGAGGCGGCTGATTGATGTCTCTCTCTCATCGATGTTTCTGACTTTCTGTCTCTCTCCTTTCCTCTCTGTAAAAAGTCAATAAAATATATTTTTAAAAAAAGACCCTTTATTGATAATGGAATAATTTGGATAAGCAACTAACAAAATATAATACATTATTATTGATCTTCCTTAAAAACTTAAAAAAATTAATTTGATTTTTTTTTTTAGAGAGAGATAAACATTGATTTGTTGTTCCACTTATTTATGCATTCTTTGGTTGCTTCTTGTATGTGCCATGAGCAGGGATCTAACACACAACCTTAACATATTGGGATGAATCTCTAACCTGGCTGAGGCTTGTAAAACTTTGAAAAGTTGTTTCTTGGGGGGAGAATCCAAGATGGTGGCATAGGTAAACACCTATACTGCTGCCTCACACAACAATTTCAAAACTACAACTAAAAGACAGAACGGACATCATCCAGAACCACAGGAAAGCTGGCTGAGTGGAAGTTCTACAGCTAGAGGGAAGGAGAGGGGCTCACGGAGACCCAGAGGAGCTGCAAAAAGCTGAAGTACGGAGACGTGCACGCCGAGAGAGCGGGTGCCGGAATACCTGGCTGGTTTTCTCTGGTTTTCTCTGGTAGGAGGGAAATGGAGACTCCCAATGGCATTGAATCCCTTATCCTACGACACTAAACCCCAGATCCAGCCGAATCTCATACTGGGGGAGTTTGGACTGTGAAAAGGGAGAGGTGCATGAAAATTTAGGGGAGTCCCAAAAGATTAGAGGCCTGGTGGCGCGCATGGCACTGTGCAGAAGACAGATTGCTGATTGTGCCGCTGGCTTTCACGAGTGGGCGGGAGACAGACCCTCCCAACTGTGCCACTTCTGAGTCCACTAAGCCCCTGTTTTGGGTGAAACCATGGGGACCTAGACTCGTGTGGTCCTGGAGCTAGAGGGGAGCCTGAAAAGCACAACGACTGCTCCAGCGATTACCCAGTCATGTGAGACTCAGGGGCCATGGAGGGTGGGGCCGACTGGAAGGCACGGTGGTCCCTTAAGCCCTGAGACTCCACCCATCCCAAGCTCAACAGAAGCTTCTTCGGTTTCGCAAATCTGGTATCATAAGGCTGAATCCAACAGAGAAGTTATCCCGGCATAGTGAAAATGTCAAGACAAGGGAAGGGATCACAAACAAAAGAAATGGAGGGGAAAAAAAGGACTGGATATAGAGTTCAAAACCACGATTATAAGGTTTTTCAAGAATATGCTAGAAAAGTTGGATAAAGTTAGCGAGACCCAAGAGGAGATGAAAAAGGACCAACTAGAGACACTGACTGAAATAAAAAATATTATACAGAGTCCTAACAGCAGACTGGAGGAAGGCAAGAATCAAGTCAAAAATTTGAAATATAAAGAAGCAGAAAACATTCAACTGGAAAAGCAAGAAGAGAAAAGAGTCCAAAAATGTGAAGATAATGTAAGGAGCCTCTGGGACAGCTTCAAGTGTACCAACATCAGAATTGTGGGGGTGCCAGAAGAAGAGAGAGAGCAAGATACTAAAAACTATTTAAAGCAATAATGACTAAAAACTTCGCACATCTGGTAAAAGAAATAGACTTACAAGTCCAGGAAGCATGCAGAACCCCATATAAAAGGAATCCAAAGAGGACCACACCAAGACACATCATAATTAAAATACCAAGAGCAAAAGACAAAGAGAATATTAAAAGCAGCAAGAGAAAAACAGTTCATTACCTACAAGGGAGCACCCATATGATTGTCAGCTGATTTCTCAACAGAAATGATGCAGGCCAGAGGGGAGTGGGAAGAAATATTCAAAGTGATGAATAGCAAGAACCTACAACCAAGAATAATCTATCCAGCAAAGCTATCATTCAGAATTGAAGGGCAGAAAAAGATCTTCACAGAGAAGAAAAATCTAAAGGAGTTCATCAACTCCAAACCAGTATTATATGAAATGCTGAAAGGTACTCTTTTAGAAGAGGAAGAAGAAAAAGGTAAAAGCCAAAAAAATTATGAACAACAAATACATATCTATCAACAAGTGAATTTAAAAATTAAGTGAATTAAAAATTTGATCAACAGAATAAACTGGTGAATATAATAAAATCAGGAGCACAGAAAGGGAGTGGACTGATAATTCTCAGGGGTAAAGGGGTGAGGGGTGTCCAGGGAGAGACTGGACAAAAATCATACACCTATGGATGAGGTCAATGGGAGAGAGGTATGGGCAAAGGGAAGGGTGGGAGCTGGGTGGAAGGGTGCTATGGAGGGGAAAAAAGAGAAACAAATGTAATAATCTGAATAATAAGATACATGCCTTTGACCAAAATAAAAAAAAAAAAAGAAAAGTTGCTTCTTTAAAAGTAATAGGCACAAAAAGGTTGAAATTGGTAAGGCCTTTGGTATGTGATTAGAACTTTCTCAGATAGCTGGGGTTCAGATTAGTCTTTTCTGTTTTATAAATACTTTGCTATTCTTGGAGTAAAATCAGGGTTATGTCCTGTTCTTAGGGAAATATATACATATGCATTTTGAGTTGGAGTTCTATGGAATAATAATCGTTGGTTTTGCTTTAAAAAATTATAATACTGTGTGACTCTCTGTCTTTTAATTTATGTTAGGGAAATTAAGTAGCAGGAAAATTGCAGTTTAATATTCCTTTTTCCCATGATACTTTGATTTTTAATAAATCTTTATTGTTCATTTATTACAGATGTTCCTCGTTTGTTTCCCCAATAGCTCCCCTCCACCCAATTTGCTCCTATCCCATACCCTTACCTCCCGCCACTGTCCTCATCCATAAGTGTAAGGTTTTTGTCCAGTCTCTTCCCATTCCCCCAACACCCTCTTCTCAGTCCATTCTCTTGCTATGCCCCTGATTATATTATATTCACCAGTTTATTCTGTTCATCAGATTTTTTTATTGTCTTGGATTTTAGATTCACTTGTTGATATATATTTATTTGATGTTACTTTGTTGTTCATAATATTTTTAAATATATTTTATTGATTTTTTACACAGAGGAAGGGAGACGGATAGAGAGTTGGAAACATTGATGAGAGAGAAACATCGATCAGCTGTCTCCTCCTACTAGGGATGTGCCCGCAATCAAGGTACATGCCCTTGACTGGAATCAAACCTGGGACCTTTCAGTCCACAGGCTGACATTCTATTCACTGAGCCAAACTGGTTTCGGTGTCTTCATAATTTTTATCTTTACCTTATTCTTCTTCTTCCTATTCTAAAAGAATAACCTTCAACATTTCATATAATTCTGGTTTGAGGGTGATGAACTCCTTTAGCTTTTTCGTATCTGTGAAGCTCTTTATCTGACATTCAAATCTAAATGATAGCTTTGCTGGGTAGAGTAATCTTCTTGGTTGTAGTGCATCCCACTGCTTTATTCATGTTTATTTTCATTTTATTGTTAAAATTTTACATTTAAAAAGGCATTTTTTTCTTTACTATGGTATAAGGAGGTTAACTCTGTATATTACAATCTGCATATGACTATTCAGTTTTATGTTCTAATATTTTTATGGATTGAATATTATCTAGCAGTAAGTTGCCTAGACTCATACTCCAATATTTTAAAATTATACTATTTTTTATTGTATTTCCCCATTTGAAGTTGGTCTAGTTCAGCAGTTATCAACCAGTGTGCCACAAGAATTTTTAAAGCATGCAGTACCTGACTATTTAATCAAGGGCACTGACCTCTTTACCCTTAGATTGTTAAATAAAAAAAAAATGACAACGGCTACCACAGTAATAGTTATCTGGTGTGAATAAATAAAAATTATATCTAATTTTGTGTCAGATCAGCAAAAAATATATTTTTTGGTGTTCTACAGAACTTTCATAAATTAAAGTTCATTAGCTAAAATACTACTCCCACCCATCTTTGCTGTTTGGGAAAAAGGTGTTTAGATTGATTTTTTTTTCAGTGTATACATAATGTCTGTATCTTAATAGTATGAAGGTTATAATTTTGGTGCTTAATATTTAAGAATTACAATCTGTAGTTTGATATTGGCAATTTATGAAAGGCAGATTAGTCATGTTAGTCTTTTTCTTGCTATTTAGTCATTGCTTGTCTTTTCCTTATAATTTATGGTATATTAGCAAAATCCATTTTTATTTCCATTAAAGCCTCTCCAGTGAAGTAATCCTCTTCCTTTTTATATTTATCTCTTTCTAGTAATGCCATGACCAACTGTATTTATGTTTTGATTTTTCCTCACATCTCCATTTTAAATAATTATCCTCCTCACATCGCTGTAATTTAGCTAAACTTAATTTCTAGATGCTTGTTTTTATTCTTGTTTTATTCATCGAACTAAGGTCAGTGTTTCCTAAAACCTCAATCAGTGTAACTTTCTTTTTTAAATGTGGTGATTACTACATTTTATGTGATATTTTATTGGTTTGTTTTTAAACAGTTTATTCCCAACTATTTATTGTAAGTTTCTTCTTTTCTCAAAATAATTTTATGTGCCCTTGTCTTCCTGTGCTGTTTACCAAGTAGTCAGGGATCACTGAGTCTGAGCTTCTTTTTCTATACAGTCTCAATTGCTTCTTTCTTACAATGCAGAAATAAATCCAAGTTTTACTTCCTTTGGTCCTTAATACTCCATTTATCTGTAATTGCTACCTTAGCATTTCCTCATAAATTCTGGATCAAGTCAGTCATTTTAAGCACCTAAGTACTTTATCTAGATTGTGTTTTCTACACCCGCCACTGGATTGTCAATGATACAGAGAGTTCCCAAACTTTATATTAGCCACCTAAAGTCTATCATAATAGTTCTGAACCCAGACACTTATAATATTTATGAGGAAAAGTAGTCTTTTTCTCATAACCACATTATTGTGTGGTTCAGGTAATTATGGCAATGATTAAACCATATCAGTGTCCATTTTAAACCACTATTTCAATCACGCTTTTAAAAAATATGTTTATTAAAGGCAATATAATTTGTGCAAGGAAAAATTGGAAGTTAATGTTATGAGGAAGATGAGCACTGAGTAGTTGATTCTCCATATAGATGACTATGCTTATCAACAAAATTTGCAAAACAGATAATAAAGCAAAAAATGCCAAGGCCCCAGACACCTAGGCTCTGTTGTACTAATTTAATTACTTACTTGCTACATTTGAGTACTTTTTATACCTCAGTTTGTATTAGGTATTTCAAATAATTTTGCATGTGTATTCTAGCTTTAAAGTTTTTTTTTCTATAAGAGGCATATTTGGATGGAGATTCAGGGATCAACCTTGGTTACTGATTGAATAAATGGCTCATAAAAGCCAATTTCATAAAGAACTATTGTTGGATTGAGGTATCTAGGAGACCTATAGAAATCAGCCATCCACTTTAAACCAGTATTTAGGATTCAAATTTTAGGTGAGCCAAGAGTTATACACTCTTATCAGATATATGTTTTCCCTCTGGAAAAGTAACCTTTTAAATTAACTGGGAATGTACACAGCAGTGCTCTGGATTTTACCTCTCACAGTTTATCAAATAGTAGATCCTACTGTACTGCTTGTAAACCGTTATATGTGATTGTCTCCTTAAAGATATAGGCAGAACTGTCATAATTTCACCCTATATTTCCATGAAATATTCTTATCTTTATAATTCTGCTGGGTGCTGATTCATATATGTTATCATTTAGCCTGAGGATAGATACATTTTAGAGTTAAATGAGCTGATCCCTTAAAATGATGACATTGGGGATTGGGATTTCTTGGTCTGTTTAATCTGTTACATGATTGTGATTTATTAACCAAATTTATTTTCTGTGTCTTCCTGGCTCATGACACTTGAAAAGGAATATGGCTGCTGTCAACCTTTATAACTAGAATGTAAATCCAGTCTAGTCTGAAATAGCAGAGGAAATGCAATATGGGACATGTCAACTGGTGATCCATAAGACAATCCTGGAGAGCAAAGAAGAGGAATCATATCATATACAATCCTATATAATAAAAGCCTAATATGCAAATTGTTAGACCAGAAGTTTGACTGTTTGCTATGACATATACCGACCACTAGGAGGCTGTGAAGAACATGGCTGCTGTTGGTGAAGCTGTGCTGGCAGCAGGAGGTAGTGGAGGCGCTGCTGGCCACAATGGGCCCTGGTGAGAGCAGGACTGCACTGGGATGGTAGAGAAGGTGAGCAGGTGGCACCAGGCCAAGTTGGGTGTGAGCCAGAGTCAATTGCCTCACAGATGGCAACCAGCAGCTGTGGCAGGAGGCAGGACCTCCTCCTGGCCCTGATTGATTTCCCCCCCAGTGGTGGCAGCAGGTGGTGGGGCTGCTGCCAGGCTCCCAGATGCTGAGGGAGCTGGGTGGGGGCCCGGCCCTAACTGATCACCCTGCAGACAGCAACCAGCAGCTGGCAGGCCCTGATCACCTGATCAGGGCTGGGTTCCAGGCTGAGATGGGGAACTGGGCGTGGGTGGTGGTGACCAATCTCCTGCAGTGCCTAGGTGGGGGGCTGCAACCTCTCACAGGCTACCTGGGGGTAGATTGACAGGGATGTAGGTGCAGTGAGAATGTGGAGTGTCCTCTGAACTCTCTCTCAATCCTCCTACTACCCTCCCCTGAGACACCAGGGCTTGTGCACTGAGGAAGTCCCTGCACTCAAGTGCTGGCCGCCCTTGAGGAGCACAACATGCACCTGCATGGCCTCTTCAGGCTGAGCCTAGTCATAGCCTCTGGGACCACAGGGGCCAGTAGGGTTCCCCGTGGATTCATTCACTCAGGAGCTGATCTGCTAGGCTGGCTGGGAGAGAGCATGATGCCCACCTGGCTCCTGTGCACAACTGCTGCTCTGTGTCCCGGCCATGGCGTTTGGCCATGCTCACCACATCTCTGAGTGGGGACTCGGGCACCATGACTCAGGCAGAGGTGGGCTGCAACCCAGGGCCCTGGTGCAGCCCAGGGCCCTGAGGTCAGTTGGGACCTGCCTTTTCATGCCAGATGCTTGTGCTTCCATTGGCCAGGCTTAGGGACCACATCTATGTATTAGTTTCATGCACTGGTCCTCTAGTCTGTTTTATAAAGTAAGGGAGGCAGTTTTGAATGAAAGCTTCTTGGAGGAGAGCAAGAGCTTGAGTTGTGGCAGCTTCTCATTGGCTGAGTTGTTAGGCCAGGAGAAAATCTTCCTTCCCACTGCTGCGAATATGTAAAGTAAGCTTTTTCCTATAGAGGTGTGTAAAATAAGCTGCCAGGAGTGGTATGTGCATGGGAGCTCTCCCTTTATGGCTTTCCAATCCCATTTAGAATGAGGTTTTCCTTTTTTCATTTTCACAGCTCTCAAATATTAAAATTGTATTTGACTTACTGCCATATTTATACATCTTAATGAAAACAAGATCAGTAATGTAAGGTGCATTGATATGCTTACAGATCCTTTCTAAAAAGGGCATTTTTCTTACATTAATGGCAGTATGGGTTGTATCAATAAATATTCTGAGAGTCCACTTAGAACCATTCGTAGTCTTGCTAGTTTTTGACAGCAATTGCTAAATTGAAAATTTCAATCTATTATGGCATGATGTCTTCCATTAAGTGATTGGAGTACTGAATAGTTTAATATGAATTTCAAAAGCATATTTTGATTCTTACTAATTGAGTACCAAAAAGTTGACCTTACATGGTGGCTCTTCATCTAGAAAAATAAACTTCTTGTAAAACAGCAATGGTTCTATTGTATTTTATATATCCCAGATTGACGAAATGTTTGGCAGTGTCTTAAAATATTAGAGTGTGGTTGACTATGATGAATGTGTGGCTTCCATGGAAAAGCTTCCAAAGAGGCAGGCAAGTTATGCATTGACTTGATGACATGAATCGAATTATGGCAGAAATCCATAATGCAAAGTTAAAGGGAACCACAAGAGAAATATATGATAGAGTCATAATACCTAAGAATAACAATATCAGTAACAATAAGGAAATCTGGAGTTGTATCCAATTGTATGATTATATAGGAAATACACTAAAAGGAAATGGTAATATTCATTTTCTGTGTTTATAGGGAGGATATGTCAAGCTATCCCAGTAACCACATATCCGATATTAGTTCATAAAGATTTTAGATAAATAACCAAGTTTTAGGCAAATACTACTTTTAGTAAAACTAGTTAGGAAAAATATTACACTTTGTTAAGACCCAAGCAACATATTGCAATTAAGAAATGCTTATTAATTTTACAGAAAACTAATTTTTTATTATTAAAGGTTTTGATTTATATATTTGCATTTTGCATGTTTGATTATTATGAAATGTTTGACAAGTGGCAATTATAATGGCAGTATTCAACTATCTGTGGGAAAGTTTATGTATTGCCTTGTCCTGTTTGCCAAGAGAAGATTACATGATCTTATGAAACAAGTTTTGATAATGGAATTTCTATCTACATTGTGTTTGCTTGAGTAATGGCTAATATTTTTGTTTAGTGTCTAGGTTTAGAGGCTAATTTGAACTGAATGGTGGAACTTAAGCCTCTGGAAACATGTAAAATTTTAAATCATGGCACAAGCAGATAATCTTTCTTTATAATTTCCGAAAAACCAATTATATAAGTAAAACCTGTACTTTTGTTTACTCGTTTTTTCTTAAGTACTTATTTTTTATAGTAACTTTAGGTTTTCAACAAAATTAATAGGAAGATACTGATATTTCCAGGATATTCCCTACCCCTCCACATACACAGTCTCTCCCCCACTGCTGCATCACTCACCCGAATAAACCTACATTGACACGTCATAATCACCTGAAATTCATGGTTTACCTTAGCATGTGGTCTTGTTGTGGACAAATGTATGATGACATGTATCCATCCTAAATAAAAGGGTAATATGCAAATTGACCCTAATAGCAGAACACCTAGGGACCACCCGTTGCTATGATGTGCATTGACCACCAGGAGGCAGACAATCAAAGCAGGAGCTGTGCCCTGGTGGTCAGTGCACTCCCACAGGGTGAGCTCTGCTCAGCCACAAACTAGGCTGACAGCTGCAAGTACAGCATTGGTGACAGAAGCCTCTCCAGCCTCCTTGTCCAAACTAAGGATGTCAGAGTGTGCCTAAGCTGGCAGGTGGACATCCCTCAAGTGGTCCTGGACTGCGAGAGGTGCAGGCTGGGCTGAGGGATCCCTCCAAATGCATACATTTTTGTGAAGTGAGCCTCTAGTCCATTACAAAATCATTCAGAATATTTTCATTGCTATAAAAGTCCTATGTGTTCTGACAATTCATCTCTATCCCTCTCTGGCAAGCACTTTTTTTTTCAAGATGTCATGTGGTTAGAATCATATAGTATTTAGTCTTGTCAGAGTGGATTGTTTTGCTTACTAATATGTATTTAAAGATCCTCCATGTCTTTTTATGGCTTGATAACTCATTTCTTATTAGTATTGAATAATTTTTCATTGTCTAGATTTATCACAATTAATTTGTCTCTTCACCTTCTGAAGGACATCTTATATATTTTCCAGTTTGGGCAATTATGAATGAAGCTACCATAAACATCTATGTGAATGTTTTTGCGTGGATATGTATTCAGTTTCTTTGGGTAGATACTAAGGTACATAATTGCTACAGTATTATGGTTAAGAGTATGTTTAGTCTTATAAAGGAACAAGACGCCCAGTGCACAAAATTAGTGCACAGGGGTGTGGGTCCCTCAGCCCAGCCTGTATCCTCTCCAATCTGGGACCCCTCAGAGGGATGTCTGACCACCTGTTTAGGCAGTCAGGCCTAAACACGCAGTCAGACATCTCTCTCACAATCCAGGACTGCTGGCTCCCAACTGCTTGCCTTCCTGCCTTCCTGATTGCCCCTAACTGCTCCTGCCTGCAACCTGATAACCCCCTAAACACTCCCCTGCCAGCCTGATTGATGCCTAACTGCTTCTCTGCAGATCTTATTGCCCCTAACTGCCCTCCCCTGAAGGCCTGGGTCCCCCTCAACTGCCCTTCCCTGCAGGCCCAGTTGCTCCCGACTTCCCTTCTCTGCCAGCCTGGTCACCCCTAACTGCCCTCCCCTATAGGCCTAGTCCCTCCCAACTGACTTCCCTTGCTGGCCATCTTGTGGTGGCCATCCTGTGTCCACATGGAGGCAGCCATCTTGTGTGTTGGAGTGATGGTCAATTTGCATATTATTCTTTTGTTAGATAGGAAAAAGGCCTGATGCACAGGTGGGGGCCAGATGATTTGCCCTGAAGGATGTCCTGGATCAGGGTGGGGGTTCCCTTGGGGTGTTGGATGGCTTGGGCAAGGGACCAGTAGTGGTTTGCAGGCTGGCCACGCCCCTGGCAACCTAAGCAGAAGCCCTGGTATCTGGGATGTATTTATCTTCTATAATTGAAACTTTGTAGCTTTGAGTGGAGGCCAGGGCAAGCGAATCTTGGCTTCCACCATCACTGCGGACCCCCAAGCCTCCTGCTCTCTCCAAATCCATGGCTGCTGCCATTTTTGTTGGGATTTATTTATCTTCTATAATTTAAACATTGTAGCCTTGAGTGCAGTCCAGGGCTGACCAGGGTGTGCGGGAAGCTTGGCTTCCTCCATTGCTAGAGAAACCCAAGCTTTCTGCACACTTTGTGGCCACAGCCATCTTGGTTGGGTTAATTTGCATGCTCACCTCTGATTGGCTGGCAGGCGTGGCTTGTGGGTGTAGCAGAGCTATGGTAAATTTGCATATTACTCTTTTATTAGATTATTAGATAGGATTCCCAAACTGGTTTAGAAAGTGAATGTATCATTTTGCATTCCAATAGCCATGAGTGAGAGTGTTTGATACTTCACATCCTTGCTGGCATTTGGTGTTTTCAGTGTTCTGGATTTTGGTCATTTTAATAGGCATTCAGTAGTGTTTCATTGTTTTAATTTTCATTTCCCTAAAGATACATGATGTAACATCTTTTCATATACTTATTGGAAATCTGCATATCTTATTTGATTAGATGTCTGTTAAGGTCTTTGCCAATTTTTTAATGTTGTTTTCTTACTAATGAGTTTTAGGAGTTCGTATATTTTAAATAACACCACTTTATCAGATGTGTCTTTTGCAAAAAAAATTTTCCAGTCTGTGGCTTGTTTTCTATTTCTCTTCATATTGTGTTTCATAGACCAAAAGTTTTTAATTTTATTTTTTAAAATATATTTTTGTTGATTTCAGATAGGAAGGGAGAGGGAGAGAGAGATAGAAACATCAGTGATGAGAGAGGGACTCATTAATTGGCTGCTTCCTGCATGCCCTACATTGGGGATTGGGCCCATAACCCAGGCATGTGCCCTGACTTGGAATTGAACTGTGACCTCCTGGTTCATAGGTTGATACTCAACCACTGAGCCACACCAGCTGAGCAGAAGTTTTTAATTTTAATGAAGTCCAGCTTATCCACTATTTCTGAAAACCAGGAGTGCCAGGGACAGATCAACCAAGGAGAAAGATCAGTGTCTCAGCCAAGCAATAAGGTAAGAATGGCTATGGCTGCCTTCTTTCTTCCTTTGTTGCTTTGAAATAATCAGGCTCTCAACAGATTGAATCATATCCACTCACATTGGGGAGGGCACACTACTTTACTGAGTCCACCATTGAAAATTCTAAGTTCTTGTAGAAATACCCTCACAAAAACAGTGAATAAAATGTTTAGCCAAATATTTGAGTGCCCTATGATCCTATCAAGCTTGACACAAAAATTAGCCATCACAGTTACCAGTTTAAATTGGTTTTTATAACTAGTAGTATTTATATTTGATTGTGAATTAATATCCATTAAACTAGTTAAGTTCTTAGTATTTAATAGTCATGAAAGTTATACTTATCTCATAGTATATATGTCATCATTTTGTTTAAAAAGAAAACTAGGATATTAGGAGATATAGGTGGCATATTATAGTTGTAAACAAAATATTAATATTTTAGATGTATTTATTTGTTGAAAATATTGAATGAATGGATGTGTCATCAGATTACTTTTGCATGCAATTTTTTCTTATGGTATAATATCTTAGTTCCAATAATGTTATTAAAAATTGCTACAATCATAGTGGCTGAAAACACTATTATTTTATAGTTATCAAAGTAGTAAAACGGGTCTCACTGGAATAAAATCAAGATGTTGACAGGATTAAAATTTTTTTCTGGAAATTTTAGGAGCTAACCTCTATTTTCTTAATTTTGGCCATTTTTATTTAAAAGATAAGATCTGAAATTTAAAAGAAGCCTTTTATTGGTTGCTTAAATATTTTGAAATAAAATAGTAGGTCTTGGCAAAGGAAAGCAGATGATTCACTGTGGTTTTGCTTTACAAAAATGTGAATGCATCTGATGCCCTTAATCGAATGGTGAACCTAATATGAAGTATTCACTACTTTCACTGGTGTGTGGGTATATAAGATTACATTACAGAGTTCTATAAAAAATGAATTATTCTTCACCAGTACATGTTCCTATTGTAGAACATATGTTCAGTCAAATGAAGCAAGAAATAAATTAAATAATAGGACAATTTGTCATTTGAAACTTAAAAAGAATTAAAATTGTGAATTTTATGTGCTACTGGAGATGAATTTTATTAATAAAATGTAAGCTTTCAGAGAATTTCCAGGAAGAAGAGCTATGACATTACAAAATGCCAAGTATATTTGAATTTTAAATGAATATACATTGAAGAAAAAATATCACATTGTTAGATTTTAAATAGCTAAAGGAAGTTATACAAGAACAAAGGAGGCTACAAGGAATTGGGTGGGGGGAGACAGATGAGGGCATGTACTGGGGGGTGGGGAAGGCCGGGGGAGGGCAATAAAAAAAAGAAAAAATAATAATTAATTAATTTTAAAAAAGAACAAAGGAGGTTAACTATACCTTTGTGGCACTGAGATAAGATTTTAGTAAAGAAAAATGTTTAACATTAAGTAGCATAGAGCTTTCCTGTAAAAATAAATATTACATGTATAGAATCTGAATGTGTTTTTTTGGCATCTTTATTAAGTTGGTCATAGTTTCAAGCCTAAATGTTGCTTTAAAAGCAATAAGCATTTTAAAGAATGTACTTTTGCCTGGCTGTGGCTCCGTTGGTTGAATGTCATCCTGTGAACTGAAAGAGTGCCAGTTTGATTCCTAGTCATGGCACATGTCTGAGTTGCAGATTCAATCCCAGGTTAGGGCATGTAGGAAAGACAACCAATCAATGTCTCTCTCTTTCTCTTTCTCTCTCTCTTCCCCTCTTCCCCTGCCTCTCCTCTCCTCTCACACCCTCCTTTCCTCTTTCAAGATGTCCTTGGGTGGGGATTAAAAAAAAGAAAAAAAGAATGCACTTTTCACAAGACCTCTGAATGATTGTAATCATTTAACATGTGTTGCATTAAGATTCCTGATGATGTTTAATAAGGTTTGAGAATTTTCAAATCCACAGCATGAGAGTATCTATTATATAGTTTAGCCAACCATTAAAGGGATTTTTGTGTGAAAAGTATTCTTTAATAAAGACAGTTTTTTCACTGCAATCTGAAAGATATCTTCTAGTTGAAAAAGGTGTACATACACAGTTTATATTTTCAGCTGTTGTTAGAAGCCTAGTGTCTTGAGCATATTAAGGTTTGGGAAAAAATTAAAAACATAACCTAGTAAATGCTTAACATGAAAGAATATAATTCAGTCTAACCTGATATCATTATCAATTTGATCACCATAAAACACATGAGTTTGATTCTCCTGGACTTGGTTGGTTGCCCATAAGCTATGAAATTATCTTGTTCCAACAAATAGTGTTAGTGAAGCATGCTGTTATTTCATAGCTGAACATTTATGTTCATTAGGTATAACTCACTGAACTCCAAGAATAGTTCGAAAGAGTCAATATTCTGGTAAGCCTAACTTGCTACCAGTACATAATCAAGTGCTGATGACCAGTATTCCAGTGTTAAACAACTATAGAAAATATCTTTGTCAATTAATGATTTGCTTTACTGATGATTTACAATATGATTTTTTAAAAAATCTTAAAAATAATTTAAGATTATGTTGTTCGCCAAAACCGGTTTTGCTCAGTGGATAGAGCGTTGACCTGTGGACTGAAGGGTCCCAGGTTTGATTCTGGTCAAGGGCATGTATCTTGGTTGCGGGCACATCCCCAGTAGGGGGCGTGCAGGAGGCAGCTGAACAATGTGTCTCTCTCAACGATGTTTCTAACTTTCTATCCCTCTCCCTTCCTCTCTGTAAAAAATCAAAAACATATATTTAAAAAAATGATTATGCTGTTCATCACAGAAATAATTAATTCTCTGAGCCTGTTTCTTAGGGGAAGGTTAGTTCTCTCTAGGCATAAGTCATGTACCCTGGTCATCCATGAGACAAGTGCTGAAACCTGTTAGTGTTCTGAGGAATAGCTGTGAGAACATCCTAATGTACTGAGAGCTTCAGAATATTTGGAAGATGAGTTAATCAGTCATCATGTCATCTTAGAAACCCACCAGACACAAGCGGAGTCATGCATTTTCTTCCAAAATATAAATAAAATTAATGTTATTCATTATGTAACACTAGGGGCCCAGTGCATGAAATTCGTGCACTGAGGAGGGGTCCCTCAGCCCAGCTGCTCCCTCTCACATACTCGGAGCCCTCGGGGGATGTCCTACTGATGGCTTAGGCCTGCTTCCCATTGGGAGTGGACCTAAGCTACAGTCTGACCTCCCTTTGCAGGAGGCTACTAGGCTGATCGGGGTAAGGCACCAGCCCCATTACCCCACTGCTGCAGCCACTGCCAGTCACCACAGCTGCCAAGGTGTTTTCATCAACATGGACTCCAGTCCCTTCACCATGAAAAAATGACAACTTTCTTTAAGCATTTTCCAGATGTGTCTTTCAAAGGATATGACATTTATTTATTTTTCTTGTTATCCTTACCTGAGGATATGTTTCCATTGATTTTATCCCCTTCCCTCCAATCCCAGGCTTGGTCCCTCCCTAAGCCTAAAACCTCTGCCCCAGGCTTTAGGCTTAGGAAAGGATTCCCCTACCCAAACCTCCAACTGCAAGCTTGGCCCTTTCCCAAGCCTAAAGCCTCTACACCAGGCTTTAGGCTTGAGAAGGGGGCCCTGCACCTCTAATGGCTGGCTGGGAGTAACCTGGATGCCCAGGACCCAGGTATATATGCAAATTAACCACCATATTTGTTGGGTTAATTTTCATACTCACTCTGATTGGCTGTGGGTGTTGCCAAGGTAAGGTCAGTTTACATGTTTCTCTATTATTAGGTAAGATTGGTTTCCAGCTTATTATGAATACTAGAGACCTGGTGCACAGATTCGTGCACGGGGGGCTGGGGGAAAATGTGTCCTTCAGCCCAGCCTGCTCCCTCTCCAATCTGGGACCCTTTGAAGGATGCCCAACTGCCCGTTTAGGCCTGATCCAGGTAGGATTGGGCCTAAACAGGCAGTCGGACATCCCTATCACAATCCAAGACAGCTTGCTCCCAACTGCCCACCTGCCTGCCTTCCTAATTACCCCTAACTGCTTCTGCCTGCCAGCCTGTTCGATGCCTCACTACTCCCCTGCTAGCCTATTTGCCCCTAACTGTACTACCCTGTGGGTCAGGTCACCCCTAACTGCCCTCCCCTGCAGGCCTGGGTCCCCCCACAACTGCCCTTCCCTGCAGGCCCAGTCACACCCAACTTTCCTCCTCTGCCAGCCTTGTCACCCTAACTGCTCTCCCCAGCAGGCTTGATCATCCCCAACTGCCTTCCTTTGTAGGCCTGGTCCCTCCCAACTGCCTTCCTCTGTTGGCCTGATAGCCCACAACTGCCCTCCCTTGCAGGCCTGGTCCCTGCCAACTGCCCTCCCCTGCTGGCCATTTTGTGGTGGTCATCTTGTGTCTACATGGAGGCAGGATCTTTTGACCACATAGAGATAGTTATCTTGTGTGTTAGAGTGATGGTCAATCTGCATATTATTCTTTTATTAAACAGGATAGAGGCCTGCTGCATGGGTGGGGACCAGCTGGTTTGCCCTGAAGGGTGTCCTGGATCAGGGTGGGTATTTTCTTGGGGCAGTTGGCAGGGTGAGGGGCTTGTGGTGGCTTGCAGGCCAGCCACACTCCCCCACAACCCAAGCAGCAGCCCTGGAATCTGGGATTTATTTATGTTCTACAATTGAAACGTTGTAGCCTGGAGCAGAGCCAAGCCTTCTGCTTCACAGCCATTGAAACTTCCTTGTCTTAAGCGGAGGTCTTTGTTGCCTTAAACTTCATTGGTTGGGTTAGTTTGCATACTGATTAGCTGGTGGGCATGGCTTGTGGGTGTAGCAAAGATACGGTCAATTTGCATGTTACTATTTCATTAGATAGGATACTGGAAGCTTAGTGCATGAAATTCATGCATGGGAGTGGGGTGTCCCCTCAGCCCAGCCTGCATCCTCTCAAATCCAGGACCCCTTGGAGGATGTCTGAATGCTGATCTAGACTGGCAGTTGGACATTCCTCTCACAATCCTGGACTGCTGGTTCCTAATTACTCACCTACCTGCTTGCCTTGTTGCCCCCTAACTGCCCGCCCCCCTCACCACCAGCCTGGTCACTCCTAACTGCCCCTTCTCCCTGCCAGCCTGGTTTCCCCAACTACCCCCCTTTGTTGGCTTGTTTGCTCCTCACTGCCTCCCCTGCCAGCCTAATCACCCCCAATCACCCTCCCTGCCAGCCTGGTTACCCTCAACTGCATCCCCCCCACCAGCCTGGTCACCCCCAACTGCCCCCCCTGCTGGCCTGGTTGCCTCTTACTGCCCTCTGCCAGCCTGGCCAACCTCAATCGCCCCCCCTGCCAGCCTGATTGCCCCTCACCGCCCTCTCACCAGCCTGGTTGCCCCACACAGCCTGCTTGTTAAGTTGTTTGGTTATCCCTCACTAATGCCCCTGCCAGCCTGGTTGCCTGACATAGCCTGCTTGTTCAGTCATTTGGTCATCTCTCACTAACCCCCCTGCCAGCCTGGTTGTCTCAAACATCCTGCTTGTTCAGTTGTTTGGTCATCCCTTGGGCCAGCCCTGGGCAGCTGGGCAGCTGCCATCCAAGACTTACCTGTGCCTTAGGCCAGTTCTGGGGGGCTAGGGGTCTGAGAGGACCAGGGTACTCTGGAGGCAGGCGTGCAGAGCAACCAAACCCACCTGGGGGTGGGCCTGGCTGTGCTGCATGCCTGCCACCCCAATGAGGCTGAGAGGACTGAGAGCCACCAGTTTTTGGTTGTGGGCACTGCCATCTTTGAGGATGTGGCTGTCAATCAGCATAGTCCCTCTTTATTGGCTGTGGGTTCCTCCATCTTTCTGAGAATATGATGGTCAATTAGCATATTCCCTCTTTATTAGATAGGATTTTACATTAAAAAATACCTTTTGAATATCTGGTATGAAACACTGCAATTATCTGAGTGTATAGCAATGAATATAACAGACAAGTTCCCTACCCTCATAGAACTTACAGTGTAGTGGGATAGATTGATGTTAAGCAGGTAGATAATTACAGTTGGGGATAAGGTATTAGTTAGGAAGGAATTAAATAGAGAAATTACTACAGAATATTGTGATGGTGAAGATGGCAGTAGAAAAACATGCATTAGAAAGTTTAGGAAGGGAATGGCCCTCTAAGGAAGTGACATCTAAGTTGAGATCTTTAGGGTAAATTTAAAACTGGCATTGGGATTTCAAGGGATGGGACCAGTGCTTAGAGATCTTTAAGAAAACAGCCCTATGTAAAGACATTGAGGTGATAGAGAACTTCGTCAGTTCCCACAAGTTGAAAAGGGGCCAGTAGTTTTGTGGCAGAGTCATCTAGGTGAAGAATAGGAGAGCATATGTTTGGGCAGTTAGATGGGACTCAGATGCATGTCTGTATAATAAAGCTTGCATTTGTTGTGGGCATTAGTGATTTGGGTACTTGTTAGAGCAGTAAATTATAAAAAATAAACTATTTTTCCCTGCTGTTAAGAAAAGTTTCTGTCAATTTGTTGAGGCAAACAGATCTTACCTATTGTTATTTCACTAATTTACTTGTCAGAGAATCACGAAGTCTATTTTCTCTCCATGACTTCTCTCTGCAGCCCCTATAATGTTTTTTCTTCTCCTATAGGCAAATTATTGATATTAAAAGTAGATTTCTACATGAAGATAGGCGTCTGTAAATATTTTTTCCCATGAACACCACCTGATGGTGTGCTTTATAACCAGCATGTGCACTTTCAAGGACATCCATTTTTCAGGTGACATATAGATCTTACAATCTTCCTCCTGTTGGAACTCTGACTTTTTTTAGTTTCTGTCATTGTGCAGTATTAGAGATCATATATTTATTTCTTACTGATTATACAAGTTCCTTTAGAGGAGATACCAAAACCTTATCTTACTACTGTGCCAAATACAATACCTTACATTGAATAAGCTCTCAGATATTAGGTAGTTTACACAGATGTGCTAGAGCAGTGGTTGGCAAACTGCGGCTCACGAGCCATAGTTTGCCACTCTGTTGACTAATGAGTTTGCCCACCACTGACCTAGACTCTTGATTCCAATAATTATAGGCCATTGTTCCTTATTATTAAGCCCCTATTCCATTGGTCGCAAACTCATTAGTCAACAGAGCGGCAAACCAAGGCTCATGAGCTGCATATGGTTCGCAAGCTGCAGTTTGCCCACCGCTGAGCTAGAGATTTCAGCCATGTTTTTAGGTCATGTACATTATGACCATTCATTCACTTCCTTTGCAGACTTCTGTTTTTGGTGAGTAAGAAATTGGAACAAAAGTGATAACAAAGAGGTCCTTTTAGCATTTAGATAACTTCGTTAAATTCTATTAAAATGTTATACTATATGTATTCCCCCACCAAATTATAAACTATGGTGAGGGAAGACACCATGATATCTTGTTCACTGTTGTGACTTCCACCCCAGCCCATGCCCCTTCTGCCTAAGTGCTCATTTGACTAATTACTAGGAATGGTTTGGTTTGAAAGGGGATGGGTTTAACTTGGGCACAACTTTTTTTAACTGAAGTTTTGGCCAATAACTGGATACCAAGGGGTAAGGTTCAGATACTTGAGAAACAACAAAATAAAGTACACAGGATACAAAAATGGAAATTTACTTCAGAATAATAATAAAAAAAAACTTAGAGTAAAAGCCCAATGTAAACGGAATCAGAGTACAGACAGGCTCATAATGAACAAGGAAGGTGGAAGAGAATTGTGGGGTGAATGTTTCAAATACTACTTAACAGAAAATGGTGAGACTGACCAAAAGCCCTTAGCCAGAATGAACAGTCATTAACTTTTCTGAGCAATATTGAAATTCAGTTTAGAAGTGCAGTTTTTGTATTTTTTGTATGGGAATCACTTCTCTTACCCTGTTTCCCGGAAAATAAGACAGTGTCTTATATTAATTTTTGCTCCCAAAGATGCACTAGGTCTTATTTTCAGGGGATGTCTTATTTTTCCATGAAGAAGAATATGGTACACATTTACTGTTGAACAAACAAACAAACAAAAAAAAACAGGAAATTTATTACCTGTATATGGTACCGTAGTAGTTGTCATCACAAACCAGCTCACTGATTGTTTAGGCAGTGGGAGGTCTCTAAATCAGTAGCCAGATGCCTTACGGTAGCTTCGGGGGCCTTATATTCTGGGGAGGCTTTATGTTCAGGGGAGGCCTTATTATCGGGAAGGTCTTATTGTTGGGGCGATGAATTATATTACAGCAAGAGGCAAGACTGGAAGTAGGTCTTATTTTTGAGGGATGTCTTACTTTTGGGGAAACAGGGTAGTATATAACACTTCCATTTGTGTTATGTTTGTGAATTCCCCAAGGTTCTCTTTGCTATGGCTCCTGGGAATATATACTGAGTGGCCAGATTATTATGATCTCTGAATGCATAATAATCTGGCCACTCAGTGTGTGTGTGTGTGTGTGTGTGTGTGTGTGTGTATGTGTGTGTACGTGTGTGTGTGTTTGGTCAAGGTAGGTGAATCTAGC
>JAAGEH010000037.1:8160465-8385476 GCA_011751065.1 Lasiurus cinereus
ATATATATATATATATATATCCCAGTGCATGAATTCATAAATTTGTGTATGGGTGGGCCCAGCCAGCCTAGGCTAGGGGTAGGGGACATGGATAGTTGGCCGGCCTGCTTGCTGGTCGAACTCCTGCTTGAGGGGACAATTTGCATATTAGCCTTTTACTATATAGGATATATACTGAGTGGCCAGATTATTATGCATTCAGAGATCATAATAATCTGGCCACTAAGTGTATAAAACACAGGACAAATACCTTTGTCATTGAGTTATATTAGGAAATTAGCAGCAACTGCTATTATTACACATGTATAGTTTATCTGTGAACACATTTGCTTTATAAATAAAACAAGGAGGATAAATGATCCTTTCCTAATAAGGGTTAGAGCTCCTTTTATTCTACATTCCCTTGAGGTACTTTGTTGGTAGTGTGGTGGTGGTGGGTGTATTATTTTACCTACTATGGTTATATCTGTATCAAAGCTTTGAGATGGTGTCATTCCAGACTCACTCTGTGCCTTTCTTTTGCTGGAAGGATATTACCAAAGTTAATTGAATCAGAGACTTTTTTTTTTATTATACTGCACTTATTATTAGCACCAACAGTCAACAGTGAATGACAGACTAACTGCTCTTCTTTTTTTCACTTTAGACATTAAAAATTGGGATAGATACACAGAATCTATTACAATACAGAGGGTACCTTTGGCCTCTGACTTCCAGCAGCAAGTAGATCCACAGAAACATTAGAAGTGTTTGTGCATTTTTGTTTTCTCTCTTTGACTTCTACCAACATCATGGTGAGATGCCTTGGATACCTTGCTGGGAAGATGTGAGATACACATGGAGGAAAGCTGACTTACTTGGAAAGATTCCATACTGTACAAGTTAGCCCACAATTGACTCATCAGCTGACTACAGAGACAAGAACGACCCCAGTGCAATAGCCAAGCCTGGCCTAGATCAGCAGAAGCACTCAGTGACCTATAGACTGCTAAATAGCTGCTCTGTATTTATGGAGTGGTCAGTAACAGATAACTAATATACCTACTGTATTTGAATCCATTTCCTGTCTTTATGTTAAAGAACTTTTATCTCTTAAAATTTTGCATAGTTGCTTAAAATTATTGTTTTATTTTGACCTATAAGAATGTCTGCTCTTCCAGATGCCTTGTCTCCTAACTGTCCTCTGAGCTGTCTACCAATAGGCTTGTTTGAACTTTCAGATTTTCTGTCTTAACCTGTCCGAAGATTTGGCTGTCCTTTTTCCAAGTTACTATTTTGGCTAGTTATCTGTGGAGACAGAGTGGAATTCCTTTAAAAGGCGTGGTGGTGGTGGTGGTGGTGGTGGTGGTGGTGGTGGTGGTGGTGGTGGTGGGAACAAGGGGGAGACTAGGTCTTTGATGTGAAGACCATAGGGTTCTTAAGTAGAGTAGTGACATGACAAATTGGTTATTGAAGTAAAAGCTGTCATGAAATTGTAAGCCTAATGAATTTGAATGGGAAGAGCCGAGAGATATTAACTCTAGTTGGTAGATGAGTTCAGATAGAAGATGAAATGTTTTTGTACACATCTGTGCCGTGGAGAGCAAGTTGGGGAGGCAATCTGAACACGCAGATATGTACTGGGGAGGCAGATGAGTCCACTTTTTTGTTTGTATTCTTTTTCTGTGTGTTCTTTAAAACCTTGACCTGAGAATATGCTTATTAATTTTAGAGAGAGATTGGGGTGGGAGGGGGGAAGAGAAAAATCAATGTGAGAGAGAACATAAATTGGTTGTCTCTAGTATGAGCCCTGACTTGGAATTGAACCCACAATCTTTTTGGTGTACCAACCAACTGATGCCCAAACCAACTGAGCTGCACTGGCCAGGGCTTGTTTATATTCTAATATGAAGAATTGTTTAGAAACTGTTACTGCAAGTTTCCTGAACGCTCCAATGCAATATATGCTGTTTGTTGTTTCCTAAGTAGATCCTAGCCCTGGGTTCACATTATAATCTTTGAAGTAGTCTAGAATGAAATCATATAAGATTAAAACAGCACCAGTCATATGTATAATGAATGCCTAGCAAAAAACCTTCAAAATAAAATTATTGTGATAATTTAAAAATCAGTTCAACCAGCATTCTAAGATATAGATGTAGCACTGAGTTCTTCCAAAACAGGAATTTGCTCTACATTTGGTATTGAAGTTTCACATATTTTGAAATTGGTGCAACCTGAAATTATTAAGCCTTTGGCAGTGTGGGTTCAAGATTAACTAAACATGATAATAATGATGACAACTTCTAAACTTAGTCCACTGTGAATAACAGCCTCTCTCAGAAACAGCAAATAATAATGAAAAGGAAGCAATGGTAAGTTATCTGATCTGTAATTCAACAACTTTTACAGATTTAGAAATAACGGGTTTATTTCCATAGTGATGCTCCATTCCCCTTTTCTATACATAACCTTTTCCCTTTCTTTACTAATCCTGCCAATAGAATAAATTACGTCTAGAGACATATAGTCCAGTATTCTTGACCAGAGATCTATTTTATGCCTGATAATTTATAGGCAAGTCACACCAATGAATTGTTTTCTTGTTGTTTTTTTCAATTGCTTGCTTGTTTCCCCGGGGAAGAGTTTGAATTCAAGACCTCACTCTGGAAATAAGGAGACTAGTATACATGTTTTTACAAGTGGATATACACGCATTGTTAAAATCTTCCTAAACAACATCAGCAAAATTCCAAAGGTAATATAAGCATGAGATGCCTTAATAGGTCATCTCTGCTATTAAAACATCTTTATATGAGATATTGCACTCTGTCACCCCTTCTAATGGCCAGTCTGTTTGACAGGGAGTGAAGATAGTGGTAGATTTTAGAGATGAATTATTTACTCTAATATACAGTGTGATTTTCATTATTCAATAGGCATGGAATGAATATTATAAATATAAAAGTAATCAGAAAACTGAAGAGTTAGCATAGCCAGTGGTCGGCAAACTGCAGCTCGTGAGCCGTGGTTTGCCACTCTCTTAACTAATGAGTTTGCTGACCACTGATTTAGACTCTCAATTCCAATAAGTACAGGCTGTTGTTGTTCCTTGTGATTAAGCCCCTATCCCAACGGTCGGCAAACTCAATAGCCAACAGAGTGGCAAACCACGACTCGCAAGCCACATGTGGCTCGCAAGCTGCAGTTTGCTGACCACTGGCATAAGCTAATATTACCAAGTATAGATTGATTGACATGATCCCCAAATCCTCCAGGATCAATTTGGTCAACTTGGATGGATGTTCTTAATATGAATGATTAAGACCTGAGAATGTGTTGTAGGGTTTTGTGTGTGTATGTTTGTTTTGTTATATTTTTGTAGCTTGAGTCCAAATGAAAAGGGAAAAGCAAATGAAAGACATATTAATTTTATTAATCTCCTTTATTTTTAAAATACATAATCATTTCTCATCTGATTTTCTATTTGGCTAGGAATTGAATGCTGTGAAAATTTGCAATTCAATATAAGGTTTAGAAACAGTATGATAGAGATTCAAGGGAGTGAGAAAAAGAAATTGGGCATATGGAGAAGTACCATGCTTTCTGAGGATGACCATATAAGTATAGTTTTATATATCAATAAAAATCTTTGTAAAAAAAAGGTACATATAAACATTTAAAGGTAACTCACAAATAATTTACATGCATTTTGAGTAAGCTTGAAAGTTTCTAATATCTAAGTCATTTTTGTAATGTTTTCTAATACTGGTTAGCAGTATTTATTTATTTAAAAACTAGAGGCCCAATGCACAAAATTAATGCAAGAATAGACCTTTCATACACTGGCTGCCTGCACTGGCTTCCCTCTGGCACCTGGGGCTTCCCTCATGGCCCTGGCTTCATCCAGAACATTGTCCAGAAGGATGCCCGGTCTAATTAGCATATTATGTTTTTATTATTATAGACTAGAGGCCTGATGCATAAAATTTGTGCAAGAGTAGCCTTTCTCCCCTGGCTGCCAACACCTGCTTTGCTCTGGCACCCAGGACCTGGGCTTCCCTGCTGCCTAGGCTTTGTCTGGAAAGATGTCTGGAATGACTTCTGGTCTAATTAGCATATTACCCTTTCATTATTATAGATACCATTGAATGCCTACTGTTGTCAAAATTTGTAATTATTTTATACATTAAACTTTTCAGTAATACTTTTTAAAAACACTAAAAATCCCTTATAAAGAGTGCTTCCTCACTATTTTTTGTAAAATACCTCATGATAGTGAGGATCTCATTTAATTCAAATATTTATTGACTGCCAGTAATTGTGCCAGGCACCTGGGATATGATGGTGAATAGGAAAACACTGTGTATCTCAAGATGTCCCAGTTCAGTTGCTGCATAAACCAAGCAAGCAGTTGTATTAAAATTCTATTTGGGCCATTATTAATAATAATTTAAAATCCTGGGCAAGTACACAAGATTCACAGTTCCCCAGATATAAGCTAAACCATTTCAAATCTTCTTGTTAGTTAGGATGTAGGAGTTGTAGGAAGTATGATTCTGAATCTCTTTAGTCTGATCATATTCGATCCAGTGGCTGCTCCAATTTTTAAGATTATTGCAACTTTCACCTTGACTGAAACATATAAATGAAAAATAAATCATCTGCTTGGTTATTGTTCTGAAATTGATATAAGAGATATGGCAGAATATGAAAGCTTTAATTGAGGCACATTAATGCAGATAGGCTGTGTTATCCTGTTTTACTTCTTAATAGCCTACTCTGTGTTCTTTCAATTTGGAAAGAAAATACCTAATCCCTAAATAATGTGGAGGAAGTTTCATTAATATTGAGGCAGAGTAAGCTACCTGATGAATCTGTTGTGACTATTGGATTAGAAGCCAACTGTAAAGGTTATGATGTGAAAACAATAGGTTGCAGTTTTATTTCAAGGTTGAATAAAACTGCCAGCATACCTAGGGTTATCAATCATTATGATTAGAAAATCTATCTGGTGGGTACTTCAAAAATGCTTTGATATCTGGATTCACCTCAATCCCTACCCAGTCACTTAACACTCCCAAAGAAAGGACCATTTAACCAGCTTTGCATTTGACTGGACTGAGATTGAATAGCTTGGATGTAATTTTCAGTTTGGCTGAACACCAATAGAAATTCATTCATTCTAGCTCAAAAGTTGTGCATTCAACTTTTTTACTGTTCAGTCAAAGAAAAGAATGGAGAGAGCAGATATCCATTTCTCAGCAGGTTTTGTGGTGGTAGTAATGGTTGTTATTAATTTACCCTTAAGTGGCAGCTGTGTTCGCATTTAAGGCAAATACTACTAACATGCTTTTGGGAGATATAAAAGGCCTTTGTGAACCCTGGCACAAATTCCTTGCAAAAAATTAATTGTTTCAGTTCCTTTAAGAAGATTCACATCCTAGTATATTTGTAAAAATCCATTCTTGGCCATTCGTTGTAGATATGTGTACAGGAAAGATGAACCCGAACTCCCTGAAGGTCTTTGCAAGAAAGCCAGATAAGTAAGAGTTTAAAATCCAAACTGCAGATTTCTTTAGGAATTGTAGCATTTTTCCCCCAACCTCTGGGCTACTTGGTTCCAGATTTCAAAATTTGGAGGGATTTATTCCACTCTTAAAATGTCAATTTAATCCACACCATGTTTTCTTCCGGTTTCCGTGTTAAAATAATTCACACACAGATATATATACAAATAATTTAATATATATACTTATGTACATTTATGAAATCACCAAAATGTCTCAAATCACATTAAAAATAAAATGAAAATATAAATGATGAGTATCACCTGATTTTTTTCCAGAGAAGTATTTATACAATTTATGAAGCATTCTTAGGTGCATATAGAATTTAGCAATCTTTGAAGGCAATAAAACAGATGTAACCTAAAGGTCCCTGAAAAATTGCTTCATCAGCAAAAGGTTCCTCAGTGGTTTCCCAGTATTGTATTAGTGAGTTAGGCACTGAGGAGATCAGGGAAGAGAACACATATAGTAGTAAGAACAAGGCATTGGAAGTCAAGATAATCTGAATTCTGTTCTTGTTATAGTCTCCTCTGGATCCCAATTGTCTCAACATCTATAAAATTAGTAAAGGGCACATAAATTCCTTAGAATTTTTGTAGGCCTATGGTCCTGTGATTCTGACTCAAGAGAAATAAGACTTTGATTACTAACCCAGATGTATAAAGCTACTGTGGAAAATTAAGACTGGCAAACATGAAGCTATTAGCAAAGTGTTTCAATAACATGAACAAGTGCTAAATAATATAGAAGGAGGAGGTCAAATAAGTTAGATAATCCATGTGGTGGTAGGAAGGCTTTTGGGGGGATGTAGTCTATATTTTGGCCTTGTGAGTTGAGTGGAGAACAAAAATCTTATTGGCTAAAAAACTATGGAACAACATAGTTGAACTTACACTTTCATGTTTAAACTATAATTCAAATAACCTAGTCAATTAAATTGGTCTGCAATAAATGAAGGCAATGTTCAGAATTTTTGCAAGTTAGCCAAAAGGGGCAGTTTGTATGGAAAAGACACTGGAAGCTGCTTGGGTGCACCTGAAATTTGGGTGGGATCTTAGGGAATCAATTGGGTGGGACAAACTGTATAAAGTGGGTTAATGAATACTCAGATATGGTGCCCTCCCCTCCCCGTGCCTGCAGAGGAACAATGGCCTCTGCCAGCACTTCTGTCTGTGAGAAAGTTGCTTCGCCAGCACCATGGTGCCACACAGCTCAGTTCTTCCCCATATGTCCCTGGTGCCTTTCAAGCTACTGTCCCTGCACTGGACCTCAGAAGGAGTGAGCCCAAGTAAGTCTGTCAGCAGCCCCTTTAAGAGGGATTACTGGGATTCCAACAGCCCTCCATGTCACTTAGGCACAATCTCCACTGGTTTTTACAGCCAGAAGTTATGGGGACTTTTCTTCCTGGCACCGGAATCCTGGCTTTGGGGGGCAGAGTGTGGGGCTGGAACTCCTCACTCCTCAAGGGAGGAAGGGAGATCTCTGAAGCTGAGATATTCCTCCAGATTTTTGCCCCTTCTACCAATCTCAACATGGCTTCTTCTTTATATCATTAGTTATTGGACTTTTGTTCACCTAGATTTCAAGTGGTTCTCAATAATGGTTGTTCTGTAGTTTAGTTGTTATTTTGATGTAATCATTGGGGAGATGCCACTAGTGCATTTTCTTACTCCACTGTCTTGACCGGAAGCCCCCATATATAATTCTTTGAGGCATAAAACATTTAAACCAGAAACGAAGTTGTGGTCTTTAGTTTATTATTTGCACTTATGAAAAACCACCTTAATGTAACCTTCCTTAGTTAAAACAAAAACAAAAAAACTGCAAAACTGTCATTCTTTGGAGCATTTAAGATCTTTCTGCTTAGTAGTGTCAACAGTTTGACTCAAATAAATTATTATAAAACTTATCTACAGGTATGGATGGATGTTCTTATGTTTACTGTTGAAAGCTGGAAGGACCAGATGGAAGAGATGCATTGGGGTAAGGTTTGGAAAAAGGGTCTGGAACTTGCATGCCCTCTCCTGATACACCATGCTCCCAGCACCTCCACGTGTTCAGCCCAGAAGCTCTCCAAATCCAGTGAAACTTTCTGTTAGGTGTCATTTAAGAGTATGCTTAACTTCCATTTGGTCATCATTTTAAAATATTTTGTTGTTACTTCTAGCTAAAAAGACATCCATTGCCTTATTACACTGCTTCATGGTTTGAATGCTTGTTTGCATTTTATCATAGATGTTTCTTAAACTTTTTGAATAGAGAATTGCCTTTTCATTTTAGTGAAATATGTTCCCTAAGATGCTAGTGAATTATATGTAAACGTTGTGACTTCTTTGTATAATTAGAACCAGGACAGATATGACAAGCACAGAGAGGATTGATTTTGTGATGTGTGGTCCTATGAAACAATTTTTACTGACTTATCATAAGTTTGTGCATAAGGATACCCATTGATTTAGCTACTAAGAAAGGAAAGGGAAAACTAAGAGACAATTTTGCTACCTACTTCATTTTCCCCTGTTCAGTAGATGTTGAAATTGTTAGATCCTAAGATAAGAATTTCTAACTCTAAGTCATTTTTAAAAATGCCTTTGTTACTATTTTTTATAAAGCTGTAGGAATAAGTATTTCAGTTTTCAAAGAAATTGTGGAAGTCTGTGTGCTATTGAACCACAACCCACATGGCTATGTGTTAAAGCTGTTGTAATTTAATTCTGAACTAATGTTATAAAAAGACCCATTGTGGTGTTGAGGAGTTAGTATATTATTAGAATCTGTGCATCATGTTCCTAGAGCACACTCCTTAGGGTCTTTTCAGGGTGAAAGCTTAAGAAAACAGGGTTCATCTTGTCTAGAGGCAGATAAGATTCCTGTTGACTTAACTAGTATTTCATCTTAAACCTTATTGTCAAGAAAAGTCTACAAGTCCCTATAATGACTTGCTTTCCATACTACTTAATAGTCAACACCGACTGCAAATTATATAGCATTTCGGCCTTTAGTAGTTTGAAATTTATTTTTTTTATGAAGTGAAGTTGACATTTAATATTCTGTAAGTTTAAGGCATTCAGTGAGTGACTTTAATAATTTGTATATTGTAATATGATTGTTATTGTAGTAATAGCTACCAAATTACATAATTATAATAAGATAGTATTGTCTAGATTAATTAATTATACTGTGCATTAGATCTCTGTAGTTTATTTACTACTTGTTACAAGTTTATACCTTTAAACACCATCACTGTTATCCCCCATTCCCAATACCCTGCTAACCATTTTATTCTCTGTTATTTTGTTTTTTAGAGGTTAGACTTTTTAAGATTATATACTTAAGTGATATCATAACAATACTAGTCTTTATGTTTGTGCTAATCTTAGTATAATGTGCTCAAGCTCTACTTATGTTGTTGCAAATGGCAGAATGCCCTCCTTTCTAAAGGCTGTATAAATTCCATTGTGAATATGTACAACTATATTTCTTATCCATTCATCTGTTAATGGGGATTTGGGGTTGTTTTTGTACTTTGGCTAATATTGCAATAAACATGGGAGTTCATATATCAGATTGAAATCTTGTTTTCATTTCTTTTGGATATATATTCAGAAGTAGAACTATTGGATCACATGGTAGATTCATTTTTAATTTGAGCTACTTCCATATTGTTTTTCATAGTTGTTGGACCAATTTACATTCCCACAAACAATGTATAATGATTTTTTTGTGACCATTTCCTCACCAAAACTTATTAATTAATTCTGATAGGTGTGAAGTGATATTCTCACTGTGGTTTTGACTTGCATTTCCCTGGTGATTTAGTGATGTTGAGCATCTTTTCATGTGCCTGTTGGTCATTTTGATGTCTTCTTTGGAAAAATGTCTCTAATTCTTCTGCCTATTTTTTAATTGAATTGGTTGGTTTTGTCATTGTTGTCATTAAGTTGTATGAGTTCTGCATTTAATGTTGGAAAAGATGCAGGTTACTTGGGGACTAGAGTGAACTTAGCAAACACAAATTTTTCTCCTTAAGGAATGCCAGCAAAAAAAGTTTTAAAAATTTCCTTCCATCCTATAGGTTGTCTTTTCATTTTGTTGTTTCTTTTGTTTTGCAGAAGATTTTGAGTTTAATGTAGTCCCATTTATTGATGTTTGTCAGTTCTTTATATGAAGAATTAAGGTAATACTTACATGGCTTTTATTTTTAAGGCTTTGTTTGTCAAAAAAAATAAAAAGAAGAATTTATAAAAATATACACAAGCTAAGATGCAGACTTTGAATAACATGTATTTGAATCAGTGGTCACTAGTTTAATTTATGAATGTATTAACCAATTTTAAATTTTTATTAAAAGCTCTTTTTATACCACAAAATCTCTAATAGAATTCATTTAGTTTCCAAAATAAACCAAAAGGTGTGTGTTTCTTTTTTAAGAAATGTGTTTACCTTAGGTTCTCAGCTGGAATTATAGAATGTTATAACATGTCAGAAAT
Organism: Lasiurus cinereus; assembly: GCA_011751065.1. Classification (NCBI taxonomy): domain Eukaryota; kingdom Metazoa; phylum Chordata; class Mammalia; order Chiroptera; family Vespertilionidae; genus Lasiurus; species Lasiurus cinereus. The sequence goes on from JAAGEH010000037.1 coordinate 8,170,505, forward strand.
AAAAAAAACAGAAAGTAATATTTTGAAATTTTGAGTATGGCATTAATCTCAAATGAGAACTTTGGTTTTCCCCTAATATATTTCTTTACATAAGAATAACTGGACCACCAAGACTGGTTTGGCTCAGTGGATAGAGCATTGGTCTGTGGACTGAAAGGTCCCAGGTTCGATTCCAGTCGGGGGCATGTACCTAGCTTGCGGGCACAACTCCACTATGGGGCGTGCAGAAGGCAGCTGATCGATGTCTCTCTCTCATCGATGTTTCTGACTTTCTATCTCTCTCCCTTTCTCTCTGTAACAAATCAATAAAATATATATTAAAAAAGAATAACTGGATTTTATATAATAGGAATGGGCTTTGAGGGGATGCTGACCTCAAATAAGTTTACATAATAGGAGTTTATATAATAGGAATGGGCTTTGAGGGGATGCTGACCTCAAATAAACTATTCTACACTTAGGGCATCCCTAGATTCTACCATCCTTAAGGCATTAGCTATTTAAAAGTAAATATTCCACCATAGAGATCATACCTTAATTTGCTATCAATACGTTTTTAGCTAAATTGATAGGAATATCATATAGCATAGGAACTTATAATAGGGAAATTGATAGGAATATCATATAGCATAGGAACCTATAATAGGGAAAATGAGAAAGAGAAACAATACTGGTAATAGAGAAGTGCGGTGCCACACTGGCCCCTTCAGGTTTTCCTAGAGGTAACTACAGTGCACAGCAGTTATTCATTGCATCTGGGATGGAGGGATTTGTGCTCTGCTTTGTTACAGAATTCTTCTTTAGGATCTATAAAGTATTATCTCCATGTCATTCCAACTTGCAGTTGGAGTTAAAAAGGAAAGTATCCTTCTGCCAACATTTGTTTCAACTAGCTGCAATTCAGAATAGTGTTAAGTTTAGCAGGTCCATGTGACACCTGCTCTGTCTTTATGCCAAATTTTAATTACAGGCAGCTGTGCTCAGGAAAAGACAAGCATTTTTCTGTATTTAATGTTGAGAGAGATTCTGATTGCCTGGGGACTAGAGTGAACTTAGCAAACACGAATCTTTATCCTTAAGGAATGCCAGCAGAATGTCACAGTACAGAGCAGCATACAAAACAAAAATACAACAAAACAAAAAAACATTGTCTTCAAGAAGTGTGGCATGAGCATTTCTTGCTGGAATTCATATACCCCACTTCTTTTTAATTTTTTAAGATTATTTTATTGATTTTTTTAGAGAGAGGAAGGGAGAGGGAGAGCGAGAAATATCCATGTGAAAGCAAACATCAGTCAGTTAGCTACCTCCTGCATGCTTCCCACCAGGGATCGAGCCTACAACCCAGGCATGTGTCGTGACTGGGAATTGAACCAGCAACTTTTTGCTGCACTAGGCGATGCCCAAACAACTGAGCCACACTAGCCAGAGCTAAATACCCCACTTCTTACTTAATCTGCACTGGATTAAACTCCTTTGAGGAGAAAAGGATGCTACTCTGTTAGTGAAATACAAGGTGTCACAAAAAATGTATGCACAGCTGATGACTTAATTTTGAAAATGAAATATATTTTAATAAACACTGCCTTTATAATTTTTCAAAATGTGTGCATATATTTTTTGGATATTCTTTATATTTAATATGTCATTCCATCTTTTGGGGGACAGCAGGGAAGGGAATAAAAACATTCTGAGACCATTACCATAGTGTGTGCAGATCCTGAAACTCTGACAGAGTGTGAGAATGAGTCACAAATAGAAACTTTAAATAAAGGATTGTGGGTCAGAGTTTTAATGAAAGGGATACTGAATCTGAGTACTCAAAGGTTGAGTGACATGTTAATAGTTTATTTTGTTTAGTTTTAGTTCAAAAGGAAACAATTTTTACAGTCAATTCAGCAGTTATCTTTATTATTCAGTTTACTTGTTCATGTGTAAAGATAATAAGCCAGAAGATGGAAGGTTATCTAGATGCCATCTAAAATAATGCTTGGGCATGGCCAGTGTGGTTCAGTGGTTGAGCATGGACCTATGAACCAAGAGGTCATGGTTCAATTCCTGGTCAGGACACATGCCTGGGTTGTGGGCTCGATCCCCAGTGTGGAACATTCAGGAGGCAGCCAATCAATGTTCTCTGTAATCACTGATGTTTCTATCTCTCTCTCCCTCTCCCTTACTCTCTGCAATCAATAACAAAAAATTAAAAATAAAGTAATGCTTGGATCTGACGTTGGTAGGTTAAACAGCACCGCCCCTCCCTTTAGGAAGGCATTAAGTAGTAAACTTTGAGATTTGAGGATTTGAGCGGGGGGTTTGGTTTAAAGGATGGAATAGATAATTTCTGTGACCCTTTTGTTATTGTTTTTGTTACCCCGCCTGTTCCCTTAGTATAAACCGGTGGTTCTCAACCTTTCAAATGACGTGACCCTTTAATACAGTTCTTCATGTTGTGATGACCCCAACCATAAAATTATTTTTGTTGCTACTTCATAACTGTAATTTGGCTACTGTTATGAATCGTAATGTAAATATTTGTGCTTTCTGATGATCTTAGGTTCTACAGCAGCGGTTCTCAACCTGTGTTTCGAGAACCACTAGCAGGGTTGCCTAAGACCATCAGAAAACACAGATATTTACATTATGATTCATTAACAGTAACAAAATTACAGGTATGAAGTAGCAACGAAAATAATTTTATGGTTGGGGTCATCACAACATGAGGAACTGTATTAAAGAGTGGTGGCATTAGAAAAGTTGAGAATAACTAGTATAAACGGTAATAAAATCATTTGTACTCAGGGCTCTGAATATGCATTTATAATTAGTGAAAACTTCATCATATTCCACAACCAGAATAGGGGGGGTGGGTAGAAAAATCTAAGAAATACTATGGCTGGTGGCAGCCTTAAACAGTAAAAGAATATGGGTTGAGGAATGGCTTTAGAACCATTCACTGTGAGGCATAGGGAAATATTAGTATTGAGTGATGAGGCCTATAGCAACCTGGGAAATGGTATGCCTGCCTGAAGGCAGTCAAATTCAGATTCTTAAGAGAACAATGTACTGGACAAACAAGTAAATATATGGGCTAGTGCCCATGAACAGGTGATAGGTAGTTCACTTTTGTCCCAGGATCTGGCAAACAAACACATGAATAAATAAATGTTTCATTTATAAAAGGGACCTTGAAAATTATGCCTGGACCTGAAAGTGGCCCTAAGCTTTACCTTTGGAAAGCTCCTGGTGAATGGTTCTCCATTGGGAGTTAGGGAAGTTTTCTTAAGGGAGGTGATATTGGACCGACAAACAGGGATGTGTAAAATTTTGCTTATAATGAATTGAATTTTGGGTAAGGGTATGATTAAATATACAGAGGCAGGGAGTAGGTCAGGAAACAGCAAATAATCTGTAGTAACAAGTGATGATAAGTGCGGTTTTAAATATAGGCTGGGTCCTTGTGAAGGATATCGAATACCATTTTGAAAAGTTGTGTCAAATAATGATATGTAGCAGCTGGGAAAATTTCTCAGATGGATTTTCTACTGCTCTTTGAGAATGAATATCTGTTGGGGGAAATGTCTGGCACTTTTGCTGGGCAATGGATTTTAAGGTCCATTATCATTCCAGAGTGACATTAATTAATATCAGATATGAAGAGAACATTTTTTATATTATCTAATTCAGTGGTTCTCAACCTTCCTAATGCCACAACCCTTTAATACAGTTCCTCATGTTGTGGTGACCCCCAACCATAAAATTATTTTCATTGCTACTTTGTAACTATAATTTTGCTACTATTATGAGTCATAATGTAAATATCTGATATGCAGGATGTATTTTCATTGTTACCAATTGAACATAATTAAAGCATAGTGATAATCACAATTAAATATTGTGAAATATTTATTTCTAATTACAAATAAATGAAATTTTGTCTTGAAGCATGGTGTAGCATGGGTAACAGTCTTAATATAACAACAGTAAACTACATGCATTACTACATTTTCTGATGGTCTTAGGCGACCCCTGTGAAAAGCTCATTTGACCCCAAAGGGGTCGCGACCCACAGGTTGAGAATCATTGATCTAATTCAACCTTATTTCACTGATGCATAAACAGGGATCTAAGGAATTGATACTGGTTGTTTAACATTGCACAGGTACAGGAACTAGAATATTCTTTATCTATCTCATCAGGTTTAGTCCAATTTCTCTTTCTATGGATGTTACATTTTACTTTGTTTTGCTGATTTTGAAATTCTTGGAGATAGGCAGAGCTGCATATCACTTCTAAAGAACTTAGTTCCTATCAATTAAATCAATAGTTCTTGATGCTCTGCAGTCTCCAGGTGTGAAGAAAGATTCTTTCATGGGATTCTGACTAGTCTCTGCTATTCTAGATAAGATGGAAAAATGATTTGAAATTCATTGTAAGTTAACAGTGGCATATTGATTTACAGGTAGTCATTATTTTTTCAGTGATGATTCATTTTCTAATCATGAGCTCTCTCCTCTTTGAATCTAGGCAAGATTGACCTTATCCAAAGGTAGAAAAGATAGTTGCCTATGTGGTGTGATTTGAAGTTCAATCCCAATGTGAAGTTTTTAATTCATATATCTAGGCTCATTTTTAGGATGCTGTTATGGGAATATACATTTTAATAATGTCATATCTTCATTATTGATTATAGTTCATATCACTAGAAAATGACCCTCCTTATCTCCTTTTAATACATTTTGCTCTAAATTTTACTTTTACTATATTCATAATGCCATCTTTGATAGTTTACTTTTGAGTTTGATTAATGTAGCTTTGCAACATATGAATTTTAAGTGCATTTAGACATTTGTGTTTCTGAGAGAGTTACACATAAACCAGCTAACATACTTCTGGGGCTAAGTTTATTTGATTCACCCACTATTAGTTTTTTATTACTATTATTACAAATATAGTGGCTTAAAGCAGCACAAATTTATTAGCTCAAACTTCTGAAGATCAGAAGTCCAGCAAGGTGAAACTTTTTTTGCCGAGGGTCCCACAAGACTGAAATCAGGTGTCAGTTGGGTTGAGCTCTTATCCAGAGGTAAAAACTCTCTGCCTCTGAGCTCATTTAGATCATTGGTCACATTCATTCCCTTGCATTTGTAGGACTAAGGTTCCAATTCTCTTGCTGGTGTTTAATTATAATCCTCTTAGTATCTCAAGGCTTCCTGCATTCCCTCTCCATAGTCTGGTTTCCATCTGGGAAGCAGCAATGGCCAAGGTCTTGAATCTCTCATTTGCTCTTTGATTCTCCTGCTATCAGCTGGAGGAAGTTTTCAGCTTTTAAGAGCTCCTGTCATTAGAATAGGCCCACCCAGAAAATCTCAACTTTTTCAGAAGCAAGTCCCTATTAAGACCACATGGAACTCTCAATGCTTTAAGGAGAAAAGAAAACATGAACATTCCTAAGATATGAGATTTTTTCTCAGCTTTTGTTATAGTACAACATTCAGGGATGGTGGTGATGGGTAGAGAACAATTTAAAAGGACACAGGCAATGAAGGGTAAAGGAAGCATATTGGAAGGTGTGTAGGGGAAGACTATGTAAAAAATTCCTGCTTTCTTCTCTTGCCTTGGACTGGCCCAGAGGACAGTGTACACCTGCCTCAAAACAAGAATATCTGATGATGCTGACCCCTTCTTGAGATGTGCATTTTAATTGCAATGGTGAAAGTGCAAGAATATTATTAACCGCTAATAGGAAGAGGTGGAAGCAATGTTCATTCTTCCAGACTTGTATTACCATAGAGTTATGTGTGCAATATAAAGTGATAATTGCATCATTTGCTTATCGTGACAAATTCAATTAGGCAAAATATATGTGACCTACAGATAGTACCAAAGATTCCTAAGCACTTTGATGTCATGAGCTTAAGTAGGGTAACTGTGACAAGAGTACTCCCAAAACTTCCTGACTATAATTTCAAACTATTAGGGCCATTTTAGATATCAGAGAAAGAACAGAAGACTTTCGGGTTTAGTGTATATCAATCAAGGATGGGCCAGCCATCTTTAAAAGAGAACCAGTATCCCCAAAACAGAAACTTTGAGTAGTAATCAAATGGCAAATTTATATGCATCTTTCAAAATGGAGTGGTCCATCAGACTCCTTAGCCCTATAATTTAATAGATAGTAAGCGCATCATATTTGAAGTATAAAAGTTCATAGAAACAGTTGAGGAAAGAAGGAGGGTGGTTGTTTTTTTTTGTTGTTTGTTTTAGCACAAATGATTTATACAATACAAGATTGAATTACACTGTATCCTAAAAACTCTGGTATCTTCTGTCTTCTCATTTACTAAATTCCTTCAGAGATAGTGGAATCAATTGATGTCTTCATTTGTTAAAGATATTTAAAAAGCCGATCCATGATGCCATGAAAATAGTCATTTAGTCATAGCCCATAGGTATGTTTTAAAGTTCTGACTTTTTTCTTTATTGCTTTTGGTTTATATTCGCCTCAAAGTAACATTATTCTAGTGAATGTTGACGTGATTGTTTTTAACCAGCATTTCTTTTCTGCCAATGGATATGAAAAATTAGTGTGCAATAACTATCAAGATGAAGATGTCTTTCTGTGAATAAATGCAGAAAATATAAATTCGAACTCTGACGTTAAGATTTTGAAACTTTGCTCTGATGCCTTGCTAAATTACTTTTTGTTTTTAAAATGGGAAAAATGGGAAATTTTAAGTTATGAAATGCTTTACTATTTAGACCATATTGAAGTGGCATTTTATGACTTTCATGAGTGGCAGTAAACCACATTTCACTGATCTTGTTTTATGTCATAATGCATTTTTTAAAGATGAGATATCAATTCATTCTGCTGAATATAGTTGGTTCTATAGATGATAAATATCACATACGAGAGAGCAAGTTCTCTAAACTATAAAACTGCCCTTGCCTTGTTTCAGGAGATTTGAAGAATAAATAACTCATGAAAAATTATATTGCATGTGTGAGATTAAAAGCATCTAGCATCAACTATAGTATTGAAGTTCCAAGCAATTTACTTATTACCTACTTTTCCATGGGATCAAAATAAATTATCCAAAATGTGCTCGCGTTTCTTACTTTCTCTTTGAATAGGACTTCTATGCGGTAAATGTAGAATGATTGGACTTGTTTTATTAATAAGGAATGTGCTATATGCTCCTTACAGGAGATCTAAATATAATTTAATCACTGTCAACAAAAGACTCAAAATATTATCTAGGCATTCATCCTATTATCAGGTTCATTTTCTATGTTTTCTTAGATAGATACATGATTGTTACCTCCAATGATTCCTAGTTTTCTACATTCCACACACAAAATCTCAGTAGTGACAAATGAAACAGGATCATCTGGGCTTGATCCTTTATTCTACCTGAATTAAGTGGATGGTGCTCTGAATACTCATGATAACCCACACTCAGGCAAGACACTTCTAGGACAGACAAGCACAGCTCACAAAGAATGCCATTTTTGCCTTTGACAAGGTATAGGATGTATCATTTATTTTAGTAGTGAATTGCACTTAACTCCTGGTGACACCTTGCATATCTGGCATATGTAGGTCAGGTATGTAGAATTGTGCTTATTGAGAGTATAGGCCCTTGTTCATACTTTCCCCTAGTCATATGATGGCACCAAGATATCTGAACACACTTATGTAATAGTTCCTATCCCTGTTATTGAGGACAAGGTGGAGATATATCCCCTTAAGGCAGTGGTTCTCAACCTGTGGGTCGCGACCCCTTTGCGGGTCGAACGACCCTTTCACAGGGGTCGCCTAAGACCAGTAGAAAACACCTATTTCCCATGGTCTTAGGAACCAACAGACCGCTCCTCGGTGTAGCAATGTAGTTTACTGTTGTCATATGAAGACTTACCCATGCTACACCATGATTCAAGACAAAAATTTCATTTATTTATAATTAGAAATAAATATTTCACAATATATAATTACATATTGTTTTTGTGATTAATCACTATGCTTTAATTATGTTCAATTTGTAACAATGAAAATACATCCTGCATATCAGATATTTACATTACAGTTCATAATAGTAGCAAGATTACAGTTATGAAGTAGCAATGAAAATAATTTTATGGTTGGGGGTCACCACAACGTGAGCAACTGTATTAAAGGGTTGCGGCATTAGAAAGGTCGAGAACCACTGCCTTAAGGGAAAATCCCAAAGGAAGATACTCTTTTTGATATAATAGTCAAATAGCTAACTCGTGTTAAAACTAGTATTCAATTGGAACTGGGTTGCAAATCCGACCCCATCAGAGTACCAGGAGAGCCGTCAAATCTATCTTAAAGGATACAAGAAAGATTTGCTTCTTGAGTACACTCATTCCAGTGTGCAAGAAGACTGAGAAATAATTTTGGACTACCTAAGGGATTGTAGCTGTTAGTAAGGAATAGAGTTTTTGTTTCTCCAGCATCACATCTTATTTATATAGATGGTTTTCAGAAAAACAGTGAAAATTAGGCAGGCAAGTTTTAAGGTTTGTACATAAAAGGCATCAAAGCATGTAAGTTAAGACAATACATTAAGTCTAAGAAAAAAAGCAACAGAACATTTCTGCATGAACTGAGACTAGTTTTCACCCAAAATAAACTGACAAGTTAAATAAGAAGCAATGATCATTGGAAGTATGGCAAGACTTTCATTAAACATAAGAAAAAAGGTTATTCCTCAGGCTATTCCATGTTTATCCGTGGAGAATTTGTGTGATAGTTACTTACACTATACAAATCTTAGGGCTTGGCCAAACTCACCTCTTTCTCCTCCATTGGTAATTGCCACAGATTCATTTCCAGGAAGATGCAAAAAACATTGGATCCAGACCAGGTCAGGCATGGTGTTTTACCTCAAGCAAGTAGTCATGTCACTTGTCAAATTAGAACATTGCTATAAAGTAAACACACTAGTTCAAGTGCAGGAGACTGGCCTGGAATAAAGTGTTAACAAAATGACCCTATCTTACAAAGCCATGCCTCCATCAGAGCCAGGAGTTTGCTTAGGTGAATTGCTTTTTAAGCAAAGATTAGGATCACATATTTAGTAAACAGTGGCAGACATGATTGATATTTTTGCAACAGCAAGATATAATAGAATGATTAAGAAGTTGAGGAAAATCTATGCAGATGTGTGGAGTTCATATTGAACCACTTAGCTGAATGCCAGTTTCTTCTTGGTGCAATTAACTATTACAAATCTTGATTGGGGGGGGGGGAGTAAAAAAGAAAGAGAGAGAATAAAATGAATCCTATTATTCACAAGTAAAATCTTTAGGACAAAGAAAGATAAAACATCCGAGGTAGAGTTTAATAGAAAATCATCTTTAAAAAAGTAAAAGTCTATATTCACATGGATCTTATTGAAGACTTAGGGTTTTATCTAAGATTTAGGAGCCTGATCTCAAGCAACTCCTACAAGACAACATCATGAGCATAACAACAAGTAAATATAAATTGTATGAACATAAGTATTTAGCTTTTTGACCATCCATAGTAGAAGTGCATCTTATTTCTCAGACTTTGATTACTCTGTGGCTCATTCCCAACAGTTTACCTTTGTTAGATCACCCAGCTTGCTCCTTACAGTATGACTATCATGCCCCCTCTATGCACACACACATATACACACAAGAAAAAAAATCACCTTGAACAGAAAGTATATGATATAACTAGTTTAATAAAAATTAGATGACTTTATAACATGAAATGGACACAAATAACCTTACAGGAAAACTACCTATACTAATAAAAGGGTAAAATGCTAATTAGACTGAATAGAACAGATGTCTTCCAGACATCCTTCCAGACAAAGCCATGGTAGCGGGGGCTGAGGCAAAGGCAGTTGTGGGTGATCAGGCTGGCAGGGGAGAGGGGGTTAGGGGTGATCAGGCAGGCAGGCAGGCGAGTGGTTAGGAGCTAGTGTTCCCAGATTGCAAGTAATCGTGCATTAATGCTCTTGTCTATTTCACATGCTCCCAAAGCTCTAGTTTTCACTACTGATACACGAAATGTGACTGTAAAACAAATGTAACCCATAAGCCACACTGAAAAGTCCTGTCTCATTTTCATGTCTGAGTAAATGAATGTTGTGATGTCTTAAGTGTTGACCACTTAAAACTTGAATTTGCTACCCATTTTCTTGTTATTTAATGAAAAGGATCTTAGAAGTGAGATTTCATTAATTGGAAGAATGACAATTTTTCAGAAGTGAGTATGCAATAACTATAGTAGATTTCTATCACTACTTAACAAATTACTACACATTTAATGGCTTAAAAACAACATGCATTATTTTATCACACTTTTCAACACTCAAGCATCTTGATATGGCTCTAACTGGGTCAGATCTCTGATTTCAGTCAAATGATCAGAGATATCATGATCTCACAAGACTTCACTCTAGTTGTTGGCAAGGCTGCTTAAATTTATGGAGGAAACCAGCTCTGATATTGTGATTTACAATAAGAAATATATATTTGATCCCTGTGTATTGTTCCTGGCACAGAACTCCCAAAATCTTTGGAATTTCCTAAATGAAGTCTTTGTTATGTTAACGAGGCAACTTTTGTGAGTAAAATGTTCCTCTGAGTACTGTGAGCCATCCTAGCAATTAATCAAACTTAGGGAGGGGTTCATGAGAACCTCTAATTTATAGCCAGTCAATCAGAAGCACAGATGAAAACATGACTTGTGATTGATATCTGGTGTGGTGGCAGTCTTGTGGGACTGAGCCCTTACCCTGTGGGATCTGATCTTTCTTAGGGTAGATAGTGTCAGAATTGAGTTGAATTGTAGGACACCCAGCTGGTGTGTTAGAGAATTGTTTGGTAGTGTGGGCAATCCCCACCATATGTTGAAATTGTAATAGAATCATTTTTAAGCTCTTATAGTTGTAGGCAGAAATCTGTTGCTTGCAGTTGTAGGATTGGAGTTTCAACTTTCTTGCTGCCCATCTGTCAGAGGTGACTCTCAGCTCCTAGAGGACCTCACAGTAATTCTTGTCACATTGCTCTTTCAGAAGTTCCCTCACAACATGGCAGCTTATTTTTTCAGAGACAGCAGTAAAATACCTCATTCTAGTCAGCTAAGGCACAGTCTTATATAAAGCTATGTCAAAGTTGGCTAAAAGAAAATCGTAAGTTCTGCTGGCTCTCAAGGGGAGGAGATTATACAAAGGCTTGATTCATTGGAGTACATCTTAAAATTTTGCATGTGACAATAACTAAATTAAGAAATATCCTTTTATCAGCTATGTCTTAGAAGGAAACATGGTAAGTAGAAAAAAAATCAAGAGAATTTGAGCAATTTTATTGGTATGGAAAAACCAAGCAATAGGAGGAAAAAATTCCTCGAAGTAAATTTCAAAAGGCCAACTAAGTTGTAGTTGGATGAAAATATTCGAAATATTGAAGCCTGTGGGACAATTGTTGTTCTTGAGCATTTGTTTCATTATTTGTAAGGAAAAGATGTTACTATACTCTACTTAACTTTGGAAGATGACTATTTGGATGAGAACCAACAAGTTTCCCTTTGATTTTTTATTGGTGATTTTTTTTATTTATTTCATAAGCACATTAGTTTTTGGAAAACAAAATTTATATAAAAGTATAACTATAGATCATGATTTAAAGTAGTAAGTATTACAAACTGCACTTGATTTCTGAGGAATGTTTTTCTGCTTCACGGATTTTCAGAAGATGGAGTTATCAATAATTATGATTGGTCATAGAATGGACCCAGCCTAGAGTCTTTTCCCATTCAGCAAAATCAGTACATTTTAGACCTGTCTCTAGGTATTTATAGAATGAGATGATTGAGCCAGTGACTCTCTGCTATTATGTAGATAGTGCACATACTGGAAAGGCAATATTAAGCTTGAAATTATATTATATAAACATTGAATATTGTTCTACCAAGAAATACAGAATGTCAACAACCCATATCATAGTGGTAAGGTGGCTGACACCTTTGCAATTGATTAGGCTTTGACTAATCCTAAACAACTTAAGGTTAGTCATATAATTAAGGTTTCTAATATTTTCAACTGCTATGCCCTAGGCTCTTTCATTATATTCTGTGTCTATCCTCTTTAACGTGAAGTATCTCCTATAAATAAGTAACTATTATACATACATATATATAAATTTAAATACCCTGTCTGTTGGCTGTCAGATCTTTTCTACATGTAAATGTATCATGGATGTCTTACAGCATAATGGACATTCAAGGATTCCTAACTTTTAATGTGACGTGGTTAGGGATTTTATATTCTACTAGAGGCCCAGTATATCAAATTCATACATGGGGGAGGGGGATTGTCCCTCAACCTGGCCTGCACCCTCTCCAATTTGAAACCCCTGTGAGATTGGCCCTGAACCGACAGTTGGACATCCCTCTCACAACCCAGGATCACTGGCTCCTAACCATTCGCCTGCCTGCCTAATTGCCCCTGACTGCTTCTGTCTGCCAGCCTGATAGCCCCCTAACCACTCCCCTGCCAGCCTGAATGACACCTAACTTCCCTCCCCTGTGGGCCTGATCACCCTCAACTGCCCTCCCCTGCCACAACCCGCCTCCTCTGTGCAAGGCTGTGGAGATGCTGGGACTGGCATCATGCTGCACAGAGCTGCAGAACCCCCAGGCCTCACTGTACGGAGCAGCCACTGGTCCCCACCACCACTGTGTGTGTGGCCATCTTGCAGCAGCATTGCATGAGGGTGTGATACCACCTAAGCTTTTATTATATAGGACATAATGCAGTTAAAGATTCCTTCCTCCTGTCTCAGGGAAGGTAAAATCAAAGTTAGATTTCTTCAGATGGCTCTGTGAATAGAATATATTTAAACAAACTATCAGATGGTGCTCTTTGCAATATGACCCTAGATGTCTAGCTACTAGATTTTTCTTATCCAATTTGGGATAAATTCAGAATATAATCTTGTTTGCACCTAAACACATCGAAAGAGTTAGCTACTGTCTCACTCTGGCACAAATGCAACTCAGTGACTTTGAAATAAATGATTCTTTTTTTTACATTTAATTATTTAATTTTGTGAATAGATTCACATGGCTCACAAATGAGTAAGTATAAACAGGTACATGGTGGAAAGTTTGCATTTTATCTCTCTACCTAGTTCCTCCCTCACATTTCACACTTAACCACTATTAATATTTTTATTCTCTATCTTTTCGTGTCACTATATATTGGTTCAATTTATATATTTCTATCCAGTTGCATTGATCTGTCTGTCAATTCATGCCACAATATGACTGTTATATTTTGAGGCTTTATATTAAATGTTAATACCTAGCAGACTGATTTCTCATGCTTGCTTTTCTTTTATCAATTTTTTATGATGATGATTTGCTTATTTTCAAATGAACTCTAGAATCAGCTTGTCTATTTTTAAAAATTATTGGTTTTTAAAACAAATTACATGTTTATAAATTGATGTAAGGATATTTTCACGATATTGTCATCGTCTACAGAAGCATAGTACAGTCCCTGGATGATTGATTTACTGATAATGCTGAAGGACAAGTGAAATAAAAGTTCCAAGTTTCTGGTTTAGGTTTCTAAATGGATGTGCACTTGCAGCCAAATGAGGTATAGGTACATAGACAAAGTAAACCAAACAAAATCAATACTGTGTGTGTGTGTGTGTGTGTGTGTGTGTGTGTGTGTGTGTGTTAGGGAGGGGGAGAAGAGGAATAATCAATTCATGTGATTTTTAATAATATTTGGAAGTAATTTCAAACATTGAGAAAAGTGCAAGGATAGTAAAGAACACCTGAACACCCTTTACCAGATTCAGTTTTTAGGGTGTTGCCTCACTTGCTTCCTTCCCTACACTCACACAAGCACAGGCACATACACGCGGACAGTTTTCTGAACCACGGTAAGTTACAAACATCAAACCCATATGCATTTGCTAGGAATAAGGACATTACTTTCCTCATCTACCAACCACATTCTGATATATATATATATATATATTTTTTTTTTTTTTTACTTTACTGAGTTTTAGTTGGAAACAGCTCCTCGGCCTTTAAAACTTTGAAGTACGTAGGCTTTAAAAATAAAAATGTTCTTCATTTTGAATCTGTTTCTTGTTTCCTTATACTTAGATTTGGGTTATGCAACATGGGATGGAGTACCATAAACCTTCTGAGAGCATCACATTCATAGACACAGGATATACATCTGCAACTTTTTGGTGATGTTAATTTTATCTATTAGACAAGGTGCTGTAATTTCTCAATGGCATAATTACTATTTTTCTTTTACAAGTAACAAGTATTCTGTGGGAAGATATTCTCAGACTGCGAAAATATCCTACTCCTTCCTGATCAAACCAGCCCCTCCACATTTTGTGCCCATTGATAATTTTGCCTGCATCTTTATTATGATGGCTGCAAATTATTTTTCTAACTGCAGCAGTTCCTGTAACTTTATCAGAGGTTATCTCACTTTATTGATTTATTTATATACTTATTAAGCTATTACTAGTGTGATATTGGATATTTCTTCAGTGGTTTATAATCTGGCAATTAATTCATTTGGATATGTTGTTGGGGTGTGGCTGTGTTTTCTCTTCAGCTAAGGTCTACTCTTCCCAACAGTGAGGACTGTGTTTTTCTTTCCTTCCTACTACACGTCCTTCTCTTTCTCTCTCACACACACCGCACATGTCCAGAACTCTGATAAGATAAGTCGTTTTTTAAGACTGAAAAAATAACCAAATGTCTTGAGGTTGCTGGCAACTAAATTTGTGACTTTAAGTAATAAACATTGTGTGTTCACCTTCTATGGATCACTGCAGTCACCACCAAGTCAATTATCGGAAGTTTAATATAGATCTCTGTGATAACTGTTTAGGATATGAGCATTAGAGAATCAACATCTGTATTTTAAGTATTCTTCAAAGAATATCTTCATTAGGGACCCCTGTAATTCATTTGCACATTTCCCTAAAACCTTAAACAAGACACTTTATCATATTGTTTATTAAATGTTACATAGCTTAGTTGGGTTTCACTTTCTCTCACCACTCTGGAGTGCCTAATGCTATTTCTATTGCAATTTTTTTATAATAGAAAACTTGCTCTAATTCTCATTTCCCACCTGAGTCTCCCTGGATTGTTTCTCCCCTAATACCTTGTAAAGAAATAGAAAACAGATACTTTTTCTGATAACCACAAAATCTATATATAAGAAATTGACTTTGGAGACAACTTGCTGTTGGTGGATTAAAAGCAAGTCTCTTTTTTCAGTTACTTTTAAAGAATATGAGGTTTTCCTCTGTTATAGAAATTACTTCCACAGGCTCTTAAAACTTCAGAAGTCCTTTAGAAAAATTTGTTTGTGATATGTATATACAAACACTCATCTTTCTATGCCCTACCATATATCTATTCACATAGGATACATACAAATGTGTTATTTCCCCTGTACTTTATTTGTTATTTCCAAGGTGACTTAGTGCCAGGCATATCTTAGCTTCAATAAATTTATTTTTTATTATAGCATTTCTCCTATTCTATCCTAGCACAGTTTGTTGGGGGAGGTGTTCTATAAAAACATTAGGTGTTGGTAGTTGTTGTCTTTAAGAGACTTCTGAGTCCCTGTTCAGGGATTTTAATTCACTCTGTCTCAAGGTTCTAAAACTAGCCTCTTCTAATATTGTGTTGCTTTGTATTTCACTCAAGAAATTTCATCTAATCCAATTTCTGCTACAATCATGAGATTTGGAATAAAGCTTTTTTATACATATATGCACATACATGCACATGCATACGTGCAAATGGAGATACTGTTTTAAAAGAAATAACTGGCACCCTCTCAACAAAATCTTCACTTTGTGTTCAGCTTAATGTTAACCCAGATAGATATGGCATAAAGAGTCACCTCTTTATAAACAGGTAGGGATACCAGTTTGAAATAATGCACAGGGTGGGGCAAAAGTAGGGTTACATTTGTAAGTACACAAAACACAGAATTTAAGGGGAAAAGTGTGGCACTTATTTTATTAGCCTACACTTCATCTGCCCTCACAGACCTTAACACAAAATACAAGGTATGTTCAAGAGAGCCATTAATGTATTTAGTTTTATAGAAGAGCAGTGACATTAATAGGTATCTGTCTCTCTAACAGTTTTACCTAGTATTCTTGTATTATATATTAATTACTAGAGGTCCAGTGTATGAAAACTCATGCACTGTAGAGAGGGTACCTCAGCCCTACCTTCTCCCTATCACAGTCTGGGATCCCTCAGGGGTGGGAGGTGACATGGCAATCAGGGGAAGGTGACACCCCCGTCAAACCTCTGCTGCTACCACTCCCAGCAGCACAGCCTTAGCTAGCCCTGGTGACCTGAGCCTCATCATCCCAGGCTTGCCTGCACCTTAGGCCAGCCCTGGGTGGATGGGCCACTGCCATTGAAAGCTTGCCTGTGCCTCGGGTTGGCACAGGGCAGCTGGGGGGCAGAGGGGACTGGGAGCCTCAGGAGGCAGGTGCTGAGGGGACTGGGTGCCTCCATCTTGTGGCTGAGGGTGCTGCCATCTTTGAGGGTGGAGCAGTCAATTAGCATATTCCCTCCTTATTGGTGTGGGCACCACCATTTTTGTGACAATGTGAAAGTCAGTTAACACATTCCCTCTTCATTAGATAGGATTATATTTCCCATATAAACAAATGTAAACCTACTTTTACCCCTCCATGTATAAGCTGATATAATTGATGATGCCATTATACTAGAAGGTGTTTAACCATCATTATTTTAAGAGATATATAGATAACAAAGATAATTAAGTAAACAGGCTAACATATCAAAATTAAGAATGTTTCCTAAATGAAATGTTGTGAATTGAGGAGTTAAATTTGCTCATTCTCTCCAACTTTTCACAAACTCTTCCAATTTCCATTTATAGTTTGAGAATGTGGAAAAATAATATTTGACAAAGTTTAAAGATAAATCTTCATACTATAAGACAAAAGGATTACTTTTATTTATTTAAACCTAATTTTGGCATCATGTCCATTTTTATTTTATTTTTTGGGAGACCAACACAGTATATTTTTCTATAGTATAGTTCTGGTCGATTGAGCATTCAGGATCAAACATCAAAAGTATTGTATCATCTTTTTTCTTGGAACTTAATTCTTTCTCATAGAAAAACTGTGTCATGGCAGTTCCACAATTTGAAAATGTGTCCTTTCTTTACATTTTAAAGTAGACTCTTTTGTTCTCTAATTTATTTATACTCTTGTTATCACTACTATCTCACTTCATGTCTTAACCACTTTATGTTTAATCTATATGTCTCCAGACTGTATTGTTTAATCTTTATTTGAACACTTTTTTCTTAGACAAACAAAAAAGTGTTTGTCTGATGTAGTTTGTTCATGATGCTATGCTAAGAGGCAGCGCCATGTAGTAAAAAGCATACCTGTCCCAAAGAATTCAAAAGAGCTGCCTTCATACACAACCGGAATCTTCTACTGACTAGCTGTATTTTTATACACAAACTAGAAGCCCAGTGCATGAAATTTGTGCATGGATAGGGTCACTAGTGGCTTCCAGCTGCTGACCACTGGCCGAAGCCTCCCTTAGCATCTGCCTTGGCCTGGTGCTACCTGCTCTCCTGCTCCACCATCCTGCCACTGTCCTACTCTCCTTGGGGCCCATTGGGGCGCCCACTGTCAGCACTGCATCACCAATGCCCAACATGTTCTATACTGCCCCATGATGGTCAGTACATATCTAACTCCTAATCAGTCAAACTCCTGCCCGTAGGGATAATTTGCATATTAGTCTTTTATTATATAGGATAAGTTAACTATGACTTCCTGGTTTATATGATGTAAACAGTAAACAATTATCAGTTTCTTCAGTCATAGTTAGGATTAAAGTAGTAACGCATATAAACCTCTAGTTCAGGTCTGGCAAATAGGTAGTACTTGGAAAATGTTAGCTACTATTATTTTTATTTTTATGGTTGTTTCTTAAAATTTTAAATTGTGAGGCAGGGGAAAGCTAATTGGCCCACTCCACTGCTTGATATAAGGAGTTGCAAACAGATTTCAATAGCATCCCGATTGCCTCCAAGGGCTAGAAATATTACTCAAATTTTTCTCTCTGTATGGCAAAATAAATCACCTACCTAGGTAGTAGTGATGGCTATTAGTTGATTAGTTTTCTCCAAAGATGTTGATTTTACAGTAAACTATAAGTACTGGGTGGTAGTTGATATTTATTTATTTATTTGCAGAATAAATTTATTTATTGCATTTTATCTTAAAACATCTTATTAAACTTATTGTCATCCAAAATAAAATAAAAATGCTTACAACATAAATCACAGACAGATGGCTAAAATGTGAACTGTGACCTCTGTCCTTTAGAGTAAACTGACTTATAGGTTTCTGGCAATTCATTCTGACACTGCATCATCATAGGAACCTTTATTTCTAGGATTTTCACAGTCTGTTGTAATGTTCACCTTCTTTTTCAGGAGGAGGTGCCCTCTCCTTTTTCTCTGTTGGATGTTTTCTGATTGAGAGTTGGAATTTTCAGCATTACTGTCCTTATCTGCGTCCCCTGGCCTGGTGGCTTCACTGCTGGGCTCTGCGCCTGGCTGGGCTGTCTCTTTTCCAGGCTAAGTGCCACCTTTTTATCCTTCACCTATTTTGCTATTTACATGAGCAGCCGAGGAGGAAGTTTTGGAGTCCTTAATATTTTTCATGTGTGGAAGTTTGATTGTTAGAACCAGAGGTGGGAGGTGCAGGCATATTTTGTGCTCTGTTTCCTTCTGACTCTTCTTTCCTAGGCGGTTCCCAGATAAAACCCTCTGAAGGCCTGTAATATTTCCAGTAGGAACTTCCTCCTTTCCCTTCTGCCTCTAATTATTCAAACAACATACTCCAGATCACTCTGTTTAATACTGGGAATAGTATTTTCCACAAGAGCTTCATGAAGAATACATTTTATACAAGGAGATTTATAACTTTTATATTGAAGTTCACCAAGGCTTTTAAGATAATGGGTGATTCTTTGTAAATAGTTGTTCTGGGACTCATTCAGATGCTGAAATCTTTCTTGCCATTTTAACATACCCAGTAAAATTCCTAGTTTTATCAATCAGCTCTCCCCCACCCCCACAAATTCTAACATCCTATCTGTCACTCCAAGGCACAAGATGGTCGCCCCATGTGGACACAAGATGGCTGACCACATGTGGACACAAAATGGCTGCCACAAGATGGCCTGCAAGGTGGGGGAGTGTCAACTGTGGGAAGTTAGGCCATTAGGAGAGGGAAGTTGGGAGGGAGTAGGCCTGCAAGGGAGGCCAGTTAGGGGTGACCAGGCTGGCAGGGGAGGGCAGTCAGGGGCAACTAGACCTGCAGGGGAGGGCAGTTAGAGGCAACCAGGCCTACAGAGGAAGGCAGTTGGAGGGAACCAGGCTCATAGGGGAGGGCAGTTGGGGGGGCCCAGACTTTCAGGGGAGGGCAGTTAGGGGGAACCAGGCCTGCAGGGGAGCACAGTTAGGGGCAACAGGGTTGGCAGGGGAGAATTAGGCATCGATCAGGGTGGGAGAAGAATGGTTAGGGGGTGATCAGGTTGGCTGGCAAAAGCAGTTGGGGGAAGTCAGGCAGGCAGGCAGGTGAGTGGTTGAGAGCCAGCAGTCCTGGATTGTGAGAGGGATGTCCCAGATTGGAGAGGGTGCAGTTGAGCTGAGGAACAGCACCCCCCATGACGAATTTCTTGCACCAGTCCTCTAGTAATTTAATAAGCCAGTAGGAATCTTCTAATTGTTTATTTTGATTTTTTTTAAATATATTTCATTGATTTTTTACAGAGAGGAAGGGAGAGGGATAGATAGTTAGAAACATTGTTGAGAGAGAGACATCGATCAGCTGCCTCCTGCACGCCCCCTACTGGGGATGTGCCCACAACCAAGATACATGCCCTTGACTGGAATCGAACCCGGGACCCTTCAGTCCGCAAGCTGATGCTCTATCCACTGAGCCAAACTGGTTTCAGCTATTTGGATTTTTTAATTCATTAATTTCATCTGCAGTTAGTTCTTTAGCATAAAAGTTCAAGCCTCGTACTCTCTGGGGTAAAAGCCATTGATTGTAAGTGTGGTTGTGCTCCAGTTTTTCATAATCCTCTTTCCAATTATTTAGAACTTATTTGGTATAAACACCTTCTGCCTTAAAAGGAATTTTATTCTTATAAGAGCGAGGATTCCTCAAGTCATTTTGCTATTGGATATCTTTAAAGTTTGGGTATAGTGTGGGCATTTGTACAAATCCCTCACAGTATAAAAACATCTCTAGTTTAACAGTTGTTTAGTGGAATCAACATCCTGCTCAGTGCACACTGCCTCTGCGTACTTGTCCTGGGGCCTTAGCTGCTCTATCTCCTGACCTCATCAGCTGGCTAGACTCGCAGTTCTCCAAGGTGTTGGGTTTGCGGACGCTGACCCTACTGATCATGCTTCCCATTGAAGAGACTGGGGCAGGCATGTGGCCTGTGCATGGCTGTTGGCAAGGGAGTAGCAGACAGGCACACACTGCTATTTACTTTTTCAAACTATTATTAGGATTTTAATAAATCAGTTTGAAGTCCTGTGTGTTTGTATGATTATATAAATGGGATTACAAAAGTGAATTTCAGCAGAAAAGTTTTGGAGACAGCCATCAAGTATCTTTTCCCTTTAAGGGTTTATCTTCTTATGGTTTTATTTCTTAGGAGTCTTTTTAGCACTTCTGTGACAACCCTTCCCCCAAGCAATTCAGGGAGTATCAAAGAACAGTGGGGGCTGTTAAAAATGGTATTCTGGAGCATCATTCTGATTTCCCTTAGGGAACCATTTTGACATTTTATCAGACTGTGTCTAGTAGTCTATGGAGCTTTTACTTATATTTAAGACTTAAAATCCATAAAAATCAATTTTATTTTTTGTTATATTTGCATTTATATAGATCCTTTAATATATTTTATATTATAGCTCTTTTACAGACCAATGAATTATATAGTTTTATGGCAAGGACTAAAGCTAGCAAAATTAACAGGATTATTTACAGAAGTCCTCCTTTTACACACTTTTGCCTGTAGAAAAGTGTAAATGGAAAGGAATTAACACCTACCACTTATTGCCTTTCAGTGTCAAAAGTAATCAGTAAAACATCCTAAGTAATAGATATTAAGGGATTTTTATCATCCCAATCAACCAACTACATCACCCCAAATATCATCACATAAGTGCCCCCTTACATAGTATGAGGATGGACTTTTGGCCAGGACTTATTTATAGAGGTGGAAAACATTTATTCATAACTTGGACTTGGACTCTTGGCTATAAGCAAGTATGCTTGAAAGATATGTATCACTAAAAAGGATTCTAGCAATCACTAACATAAATCATAGAATCCTGTCTAAACTTCAGGCTCATTTTCACAGCAGACAATTGGAAAGATTTATCCTATATTTTTAAGAGTACTCAGATTGTGGAATGAGCAAGTGAGACATCTAATGGATTGGGGGAACAAAAAATTCAATTTATAGAAAACTTAATTTATTACATAAATTGGGAGTTTTACTATTTTCTAAATTAAATTCCATCTCAATGTTCAGCTTTTTAAAAAATACTACATGCTTATAATACTAATATATCAATGTATTACCTAGATAGCACCCTTCTGCTCCACACAGTGGGTTTTCTCTTCCCCTTTGAAAAAAGACATTTAATCTTCTTTCATATAACTTACATTCAATAAAAATATGCTTTAAAGACTACAAATTTTGCCCTAACTGGTTTGGCTCACTGGATAGAGCGTTGGCCTGCAGACTGAAGGGTCCCAGGTTTGATTCCGGTCAAGGGCATGTATCTTGGTTTGGGGCACATCGCCAGTAGGGGGTGTGGTGTGCAGGAGGCAGCCGATCGAGGTTTCTCATTGATGTTTCTAGCTCTTTATCCTTTTCCCTTCCTCTCTGTAAAAGGTCAATAAATATATTTAAAAAGAGACTACAAATTTTAAATGATACTGTATCTTAAACAGTAGAGGATCTATATGTAGAGGGGTATATATGAAGTAAAAACTTACTGGTTCATGTGTCTATATTAACCCTTACAAAAAAAATTTAGAAAACCCTAGAGTTGAATGAGCTCTTTATATAACACTTATTATGAAATTAAGAATCTGAAGTTTAAAAGATTCTTGCTATAGATTATGTCCCCCCAAAATTCATTTGTTGAATTCTAATTCCCAGTGTGCCTGAATTCAAAGGTGAGGCTTTTGGTTGGTGACTAAGTCCTCAGAGCAGAACCTTCTCTAGTAGGATCAGTGTTCTTATAAAAGAGACCTGTAAACGAGGAAACTGGTGCCAGACATCAAATCTGCCAGCTCCTTGGTCTTGAACTTCCATTTAGTTATGTCCATGGTTTTCATATCTGACTCATCATCAGAATCCATCCGAGGAGTTTTACAAGATAGAATCCTGGTCCTAAACCAGATCTAATGAATAAAATTTTCCAGGAGCAGTGGAGTGCAGAAAATTTTTTCCAGCACTTCTAGGGGATTCTATGACAAGTCATGTTTGAGAATCATGAATTTGGACCAAAGCCAACCAAATTTGGTGGAGTTTTATCTCATGGTGTCTTGTATACTTGGGGGGTGTCCCTCAGCGCGGCTTGCACCCTCTGCCAAACAGGGAGCCCTTGAGGGATGTCCTACTGATGTCTTCAGACATCCTTAGTGCTGCCAAGAAGGAGGGAGAGGCTTCTGCCACTACCACTGCACTGGCCAGCTGAGAGCACACTGCGTTGAGCTTCAGTACCTGTCACAGTGACCAGTAGTTCAGCTGTTTGGTTGATTTGCATATTAGCCTGTTATTATATAGGATGTTCAGAAATGGGGATTCCACTAGGTTCGTAAATAATGTGTATTTTGAATTAATTATACTGTCATGATGTAACTCTAAATGTCATTTTTCTTGCAAAGCAAATATAGGCTGTAGTTTGACTCACCTTGGAAACTGTCATCCAGCCTTGCTCTCCTTTTAAAAATACACTATTCAAAATGTTAATGGGTTATATTTAATTATCCACTAGGAACTTGGTTGTATAATCACCAACCCCTTAAAATCTTTTCTTATAGGCCTTATTTCCTAACTCTTTAATGGCTTTTGCTCTTCTTAAGAATGTAGTTTCTCTAGAATATGGAAATGTAGATACCAATAGCATGCAAACTCTGAGAAATATAAAGTTGACTAATAACCAATCTTGCTAGAATATCCATTTATCATGTCAGGAAATTAGACTTAGCTGTTTTAATTTTGGTCAACCATTACTGCAAATAATTATTACTACATAAGCATTTCTATAGTCACTCCAGACTTTAGGAAAATATAAATGAAAATATGACCCCCTACTATCTTTGAATTCAGACTTTAACATCTTATTTTTGTTTTGTTTTGGTTTTAAGCCATCATGTAAGCACAAACATATACATAAACATATACATAGCTGTCTGAGTGGTAATTGGACCACTGTGATGAGAAATAGTTTATTTGACACAACACTGACTGACAATATTGCATAACCTAATTTCTAACAACTAAAATAAGAGCAAGATAAAATCCTTGAATTAATCCCCCCCAAAGAAAAATGATTAATTTAATTGGATTTGCTGAATTTATCTAATAGGCTCAAATCTGAATCAAACCATCCTTTTTTCCTACTGATTTTTTAATTTAAATAAAAAAATGAACCAGGTGTAACTGGAAAAAATAAACTTAAACCATTTCTAAAACTGAAATATCAATATAGCCGAGAACGGTTTCGCTCAGTGGATAGAGCGTCGGCTTGCGAACTGAAGGATCCCAGGTTCGATTCCAGTTGGGGGCATGTACCTTGCTTGCAGGCACATCTCCACTGTGGGGGGTGCAGGAGGCGGCTGATTGATGTCTCTCTCTCTCATCGATGTTTCTGACTTTCTCTCTCTCTCTCTTCCTCTCTGTGGAAAATCAATAAAATATATTTTAAAAAAATGAAATATCAATATAGAGCAAAACTAATTAAAACATCTGCCACACTGATTCTAAATTGGCTGAAATTTCAGTTTAATTCCTTAGTTCAAACAGCCAGATGTGGACATTTTTATATTTTGTCCAGTTTAGTAGACAAGTTGATTTTCAGGGGGAGCAGGAACAGAAGCTCTTACTCAAAAATCACCTTGATTCATCTAGTTAACTCTGATAAAAGAAAGCTGATACCTCCTAAATACTTTCTATTGGATTAATTTGTACATTTGTCATTTGTCCTCAATACCTATATACAGACAGACATACACATTATTTCATCTGTATTGACTATAGCATAATACCATTTAATTTATGAATTTTTGTGTTAGTTTACTTGGGGATTCTCTTTTACTTTGTGGCAACACAGCATATCTATTTTGTAGTTGTTGAATAAAAAAGCATTATGTGGATCAATATTTAAATTAGCTCAGTTGACCAATCCCTTGATATTTGTTTTTCAAATATATTTTCATTGATTTCAGAGAGGAAGGGAAAGGGGGAGAAAGAGAAGTAGAAACATCAATAATGAGAGAAAATCATTGGTAGGCTGCCTCCTGCATGCCCTCTATTGGGGATCAAACTCACCACCTGGGCATGTGTCCTTGACAAGAATCAAACCAGGGACCCTTCTGTCCACAGGCTGACACTCTATCCATTGAGCCAAACCGGCTAGGGCAATCCCTTGCTATTTCTAAACTGAGGCTCAATATACACTTAATTTACTTTCAGTCTCAAAGAGCAATTAGCATCAAAATATCCATTGCCAGACTCTTCTGGTGAGTGTGTGCGTGTGTGTTTAATCCCTGATTTCTGTACAGTTATTTAAACTTTCCAGTGCAGTTTAACATCTAATATTCTATCTAATCTATTTTTTTAATGAAGTGTCCTATGTCATAAAGAGGGAATATGCAAATTGACCATCACACCATCACAAATATGGTGGCACCCATAGACACAAGATGGCAGTGCCCAGTCCTCTCAGCCCTGCCAGAGTTCCAGAGTCTTTTCAGCCCAACCAAGGGAGGAGGGCAGGCACATGGTGGTGTAGCCCAACCTAACCTCAGCTCCCCAGCCACCCAGGGCTGGCCCCCAAGTGTAGGCAAGCCTCAGATGTCAGCTGCCCAGCTGCCTAGGGCCAGCCCAAGGCACAGGCAAGCCTCAGATGTTGGTTGCCCAGCCACCCAGGGCCACCCGAGGCTCAAGTAACCAGGGATGGCCGAGGCTTGTACTGCCAGCAGTGGCAGCAGCAGAGATGTGATGGGGACTTTCCTTCCCCTGATTTCCAGGTGGCCTTCCACCCCTGAGGGCTTGGACTGTGAAAGGGGGTAGGCTGGGCTGAGGAATGCCTTCTCTAGTGCATGAATTTTCATGCACTAAGCCACTAGTATTCACATATTATCCTATAAAATAAAAGGGTACTATGCAAATTGACCATCACGCCAAGGCACAAGATGGCTTCCCCTATATGGCCAAAGATGGCTGCACCCATGTAGACACAAGATGGTTGCCACAAAATGACTGGAAGGGGAGAGCAGTTGTGGGGAGTTGTAGGGAGCCAGGTCTGCAGGGGAGGGCAGTTGGGAGAGACAAGGTCTGCAAAGGAGGGCAGTTGTCTGCAATCAGGCCAGGAGGGAGGGAAGTTAGGGGTGACTGGGCCAGCAGAGGAGGGCAGTTGGGGAATACCAGGCCAGCATGGAAGGGCATTTGTCGGGGACTAAGCCTGCAGGGCAGGATAGTTGGAGATGACCAGGCAAGCAGGAGAGGGCAGTTAGGGGTGACCAGGTCAGCAAGAGAAGGCAGTTATGGGTGACCAGGCTGCTAGGGGAGGGCAGTTAGGGACAATCAGGCCAGCTGGGGAGCAGTTAAGCATCAATTAGGCTGGCAGTGGAGTGGTTAGGGGGTGATCAGATTGGCAGGCAGAAGTGGTTAGGGGCAATCGGGCAGAGGCAGGTGAGTGGTTTGGAGCCAGCAGTCCTGGATTGTGAGAGGGATGTCCGACTGTTTGGATCAGGCCTAAACAGGCTGTCGGACATCCCTCAAGGGGTCCCAGATTGGAGAGAGAGCAGGCTGAGCTGAAGGACACTCCCCCATGCACGGATTTCTTGCACTGGGCCTCTAGTATATAAATAACAAACATTTGCTATTAAGACTGAAAATAATTACCTCTTGTTTTATGTTGTTGCCTTCTGTTTCTCTTGTTTGTAATCCTAATAAAAGAGAAACATGCAAATTGACCATACCTCTGCTATGTCTACAAGCCATGCCCACAATCCATGCTCACCAACCAATCAGGAGCAAGTATGCAAATTAAACCAACCAAGATGACAGTTAATTTGCATATCCTGGTGCAGAGTGAGGACTGAAGACAGTGTAGAAGGAAGCCAAATGTTGCAGAAGGGAGGGAAGCTGCAGAGAAGCAAGTAAGTGGGGTAGCAAAGAAGGGAGGAAAGCAGGCAGGGTGGGAAGCAGGCAGAGGGGCAGAGATGGGAGGGAAGCAGGTAGCGCAGGAAGCAGAAGGGGTTGCAGTCAAGGTAGGGAAGCAGCAGGGCAGTGGAGATAGGAGAGAAGCAGGTGAAGCAGGCGGGGCCACAGAAATGGGAGGGAAGCATGTGGAGCAGCAGAGATCCTGCAGGAAGCCCTATTCTTGTAGGAATCTTCCTGAAATGGGCCTCTAGTTGTAACATAATTGTCAGTTTGCTGCTGTGTCATCATTTAATATATTTTTACAGTTCCTATTGTGTGCAAGAACCCTTCTTAGATGTTAACGAAAATATAAAAAGGAGTGAAATATTTTTTGAACTGAAGATATTTATATTCCAATAAGGAAAGTAAATGCATACTTATCTAAATAAAATTGACTTTCCTCACATTTTAAATTTAGTCCCACCAGGATCATGGTTTCATGTCTGTCTTTCCTGCTTGCCAGTGAATTGCCTGAAGGCAGAAATTATCATTGATTTTCCAATCCTAGCATTGAGATCATTGTAGGGCATGTAGTAGATGTTTGCTATTTCATGTCAATCCCCGTTTTAAATCCTTTAATTTCTCCTTATTGCCTTAAAGATAGAATTCAACCCCTAAGCATGTTAGGTAAGCCCTTTGTGATTTAAGTCTGCACTGTCCTGTGTAAAAGCTACTGCTATGTATTTTCAGCACTTGAAATGTAACTAGTCTGGACTGAGATGTGCATAAAAGTAAAATACACAGATTTTGATGACTAGTATGAAAGCAATAATGTAAAAAGTTCCATTAATAATTATTATTATCTTCATTACATGTTGAAATGACATTTTGGTTAAATATATTTTATTAAAATCAATTTCATCTTATTTTTGATTTTTAAAAATATGGTTACTAGAAAAATTTTAATTACATATATGGCTTGCATTTATGACTCATATTTTTGTTGACAGATGCTTAAGCCCCCTGTCCTTCCCCTTAATTTCCACATGCACTTTATTTCCACCCTTTAAAAAGTCTCTTTGCTGTGTTCCAAAAGCACACACTAAATTCCTGCTTTAATAGCTTTGCAACTCTGCCTTGCATACTGCAATCTCCTTAGCATAGTCCATTGGCAAAGGCCAACCCACTGCACTCCACCTAAGACTACTCCCTCCCAAGATCTATTTTTTTATACTCTGTGTTTATAATACCACACTATCTTTCACAAAGTTTTATGTAGGACGCCCCCTCCACACACACACACACACACACACACACACACACACACACACACACAATAAATAAATAAAAGCACCAACTCCAAATAGAAACCACTATCGAGTTTCCTCTAAAACTATTAAATAGTAAACATTTATTTTTGAGATATTAACTTTAATAAAACAAAAAACAACTTGTGCTATCTGGTCTTCACTTCAGTGTCAAAAGGTCATGGGAAAATAACTGCCTCTTATAAACAACTGGAAAAAGCTGTAGAACAGTGACAGTGTCTTTTCAAAACAGTTATTAATTCATTTTTTATCAGTAACATAACTTTTCACTGGAAGTTGTCAGGTTGTTTCTGCAATTCTGGCTTCATCCTTTGTCCTCAGAAAGGCTGGTAAAGTCCCTGGTAACCAGTATGGAAGGCAGTATGGTGCCTGGTTTAGTTGGACAGTGTAATTAGCAAGAGCAGTTCCCATAGGTTGAGTCCCATAATCGCATCCAACAAAATGTTGTCCACTGCCGTAGCTATTAAAAATTGGCTGGTTACTGGAGACATTGTAGAAGGAGCCATATGCTTGATCAGAATAATTAAAGCCGTGATTGCAGGGTGAGATGTGAACTGGAGCAAGCACCGTGGTAGGATTGCCGACATCTCCACTCACCCTGTAAACACTGGGGTTGACTCGGCAAGCTTCATAAACATTTGGGTGGACTGCCACGGCCCCATATACATTTGGGTTGACTGTGATGGCCCCGCAAGAATTCGGGTGGACGCTCATGACCCCACGAGCAATTGGGTGGACACTGATGGCCCTGTGAGCATTTGGGTCCACTCCACAGGTCCAGCCACCACTTGGGTTGATTCCGCCAGCTCTGGGAGCATTTGGCCCTGTGGGGGGCTCTTCACCCCCCAAGGCATTGTCTAGCTTGGAAAAGGGAATATCTCTTCCTCTCAGTGACATCTTTGGAATTTCATTCTCAACAGCAATTTTAACTTCACACCTTCTGTAGCCCAGGAGATGGTACCTGGTTTCTAACAGTTTCCTCACTGGGACTTCGTCATTATAGGTGATGAAACAGAAAGATCGTCTTCCATTTGTTTTTGGACAAACTGGCATCTCAATATGCTCAATTGCTCCAAATGTCCCAAAGTACTGTCTAATTTTGTCTTCTGATGTCTTAGGGTTCACCCCACCCACAAAAACCTTTCTTGGAGGGAATTTCAGTTCCATGGCCTGAGCCTTTCTAAGCTCAAATATTCTGCCCTCCACTTGGTGCTCTTTGACATGTAGCACCTTCTCCACAGCCTCATTATCTTCAAAAAGCACAAACCCGAACCCCCTGGATACTCCAGTTTCTGGGTGGGTTTTAATAGTGAAATCGATAATATCGCCATATTGGGACAAATAGTTGAAAAGAGCTTCCTTACTTGTATTGCGGGAGAGCCCTCCGATGAACATTTTCCCGGGGATGTGCTCAGTCTTGCTGGCCTCGATACGGAAGCCCTCGGGGAGTTTTAAGTTGAGTTTGCTTATGGCTTTGTCGAGAGCATCCATTTTTGAAGACTGCTGCGGTGGCTTTTGGAGAAAGTGCAACAGAGCCTCACTCAACTGCCTCAGATAGATCCACAAGGGGTCACAGGGCAATCAACGTAATGACGTGGGAGCCCTGCGTGAGCAAGCATTTCAACTTCCTTACGGAGAAGGGCAGCTTGTCCCTCTACTCACGGAAGACATGATCCTGCACACAAGCTGGCATGCTGTAGCTTTTATTTTTTGCACCAAAGGCACTAGTCTCCTACACACAAGCAACTTGTACTCTTTGGAAAGTAGCCATTTTAACATTTTGTTAAACTCTTTTTTTCTTTCAGGTGGACCTGAACGTCTGAGGGACCACTTGTTTATTGCATCCTTTAGACTATTTTCGTATTCTATGGGCGTATTGGGGGGCCAATGATGAAAAGAGATGGAGAGGAAGTAGACTAGTAAGTAGATTACAGGGAAAGCACCTTCCTATGTTGAAGGGGTCTAAAACTGTATTTTAGATAACAGCAATGTTGAAATATAATTTACATATCATACACATTGCCCTTTTAAAGTTTTTCTTGTATTTATAGAGTTGTGTGATATCCACAATCTAATTACCACCATTTAATTTTAGAAACCCTTTGTCCCTCTAAAAAGAAATTTTAGTTGCTCCTCATTTTCCCTACCCTCCCAAATCATGCAGTCTGTGGCCTTCTGTGTCTGACTTATTTCACTTAGCCTGTGTTTCCTATGTTTTTCCATGTAGTGTCATGTTTCACTATTTCATTCATTTTTATTAGTTAATATCCCATTGCATTGATACAAGGCATTTTGCATATCTAATTATCTAAAATAAAATTTAAAAGCATTGATGATGTTGCAGTATTTCATATCTGTTTCATAATTAAAATAAGTATCAGGGATTTTTCTTGCAGTTCCATGCATTTCTGAATTCTGGTACCATCAGTCAGTACAGATAGGATTAGTCATAACTTCCTAGACCAGCGGTTGGCAAACTGCGGCCCTCAAGCTACGTGCGGCTTGCGAGCTGCAGTTTGCCTTTCTGTTGACTACTGAGTTTGCCAACCACTGACCTAGACTATTGTTACAGGCTGTTGTTGTTCCTTGTGACTAAGCCCCTACCAATGGTTGGCAAACTCATTAGTTAACAGAGCAGCAAACTATTTTCTGACCACTGGCCTGGGCTATTGAGATGTTATTTAATACTAGAGGCCCAGTGCACAAAATCTATGCACAGGGTTGGGGGAGGTGTGTCCCTCAGGCCAACCTGCACCCTCTCTAATATGGGATCCCAACTGCCTAAACAGACAACCCTTTCACAGTCAGACAAACTCTCATAATCGAGGACTACTGGCTCCCAACTGCTCGCCTGCCTGCCTGCCTGCCTGCCTGACTGCCTGATTTCCCCTAACCACTTCTGCCTGCCAGCCTGATTGATGCCTAACTGCTCCTATTCCAGCCTGATTGACCCTAACTGCCCTCCCCTGCTAGCCTGCCCCCCCACAACTACCCTCTCCTAGAGGCCTGGTCCCCCTATGTATCCTCCCTTGCAGGCCTGGTTCCTCCCAACTGCCCTCCCCTGCCAGCCATCTTATGGCAGCCATCTTGTGTCCACTTGAGGGTGGCTATCTCTGATGGAGATAGCCATCTTGTGTGTTGGGGTGATGGTCAATCTGCATATTACCTCTTTATTATAAAGGATTAACTTAATCACTCCTTCTATCTGAAGACCACAGATCAAATCTTCAGTGCTCAATTTATCTACTTCCAGGTGGGTGTCCCATAGCCCCTGCATTGTTCTAGGGTTAGCTGTATTAGCTTTTGGATGAAGTGCTTTTTAATTCTTCCACAGAACCTAACCATAGGTTCTGTATATACTTGTAGCCGAATAGTATTCCATTACAGGAATTTCTGGAATTACTCATTTTAAAACAACAACAATAAAACCTCCAATCCTACTGTTAATAATAATGCCTGCCTATTCTGTCTGCAAAAGTGTACTCACCATCATTTGTAGATAAGTGAAATGTGACTGCATTTTAAAACTAACGCTCAATGAAATTAAATCATAAGGAAAATTAATCATTTCAAAACAAAGGTAAAAGTAAAATCTTTAAAGAAAACACCTAGCTTACACTTTATTTATAAACTATTTGAGGCCTCAGCTGCTCCCACATTTTGATGCTATTCTGCATCCTCCTGTCTTTGTTCATTATGAACTTTCTTCCCTAAGTGCCTTTGTTTTCTCCTCAGCAAGCCACTGTGTTACCATTCCATCTGTCTAACCCTTATAGCCTCCTCTCCAAGTGCCTCCCCTCTGGAGCCTCCCACATGCTTTTCTACATCTTCATCAAGGAGCTTATAATTACATTGTACAGTGATCTTTCACAGACTTTCTTAAAGGTCTCTACAGATAGCATAGAATACATAATACTTGGCATATTAAAAAAGAAAAAAAAGGAGCTCATTAAATACTTGCTGAAATAAACTAAGCAGTGTAATTCTGAGGGCCACAATTTTAAAAATCCTTGGTCTCACCAGACTCTGGATGGATAAAGCAGTTGCAGATTACTTCCTGTGTGCTGATCTGTCAGAGTTTTGGAAATCTGACCTATCTTTCCTGTGGAAGAGGCTACAGATTTGAAGTTTTCTTATTTCTGGCTCACTTTGTAAGCCAACTGAGATAACATCAGAGTAGGCAGAGTTCCTTTAAGCTCCTGCTTTTATGGGAATGAAAACCTTAGGGAAAATTATATCCTCTATGTGTCTCTAAACTAATTAGACACCTTGATGTCTAGTTATATATCTGTGGCTATTTTTAGGCCATGGCTGATGTCATAATTTTGACCCAAGTGTGGGCTGCTAAGTGTTATTCAATTATTTGCCTACAACCTGCACCCATCAACCCGGTCCTGGCCTTACAAATGCATGCCCCTGGTCACAGAGGCTCCTGGGTTTGCACATGTCAATGAATCAGTAAAAAGACTTTTCTCACTTCTGGATATGCAATTCAAAACATTTAACCTGCTGATCTTAGGTCAATAGTGTCACCTTGGTATCTGAAAGAAAATACATTATTACAATAATTGCTTTGGAGGAAGTTAAAAGGAAAATTTTTGAAAAGATTCTGTTTACTTTACTCCCCTCCAGCATGAAAATAATTTGTTCGCTGAGGCACTCTCCTCCCATACACATGCCCCATGATCTTTAAGTGCCTAAAATGTGTCCAAGTAACTCCCTTTTCATTCTGATTTCTGAAGAAATTAAAACCTGTGCTATTTAGCTTGAATTTTCCATGACCATGATGCAACAAGACTTAATGTATATTTTAGTTACTGAAATACTGTCACCAGATTCCTAATCTTAACTTTCTTTGTGGAGCAGTGCGGTAACAATAATTATGACTAGCAGTTCATTTGTATTCCATATTAAATCAAAATACATATATTATTGAACTGAAGTAACCAGAGATTTCTTGTTGAGAAATGAATAAATGAATGAATGAATGTTAGGTACACAGACAGTTACCAAAGGTATTTTACAATATGGAATGCCTATAAAAATAAACACTGTAAATCAGAGAATAAATGGGATATAAAATAAGGATTAGCTGCTCTTGGGGTAGGGAGACCAAGTGCTGTAATACATGTAAGCCATCATAATTTTTGTATTTTAGAGAATATGGGATACTTGATTTGGGTTTATTTTACTGTGGTCTAGATCATGCCTCTTAATTTGATCATTCCTTAAGCATCGGTATCTCCTTTATAATTGTTGGAGAAAGGGAGATAAGATGAAGGATGACATATGCCTTTAGAATTAATCAGCCTCCCTTATCATGGGCCTCAACCTTGGCAGTAGGATGCTGAGGGACCCATAAATCGTAAAGTTAGCCTGAATATATCCTGATTTCATACGCTGGCATAGACCTATCCCTGTGGTAATATGTTCTTTAATGCTCTGTTGAACCTGTTCTCTTTAGTGGAATGAAAATGCATGTGTTTGACTTACTTGATCTAGTTGGATGTTTGATAAAATGAGATTTCCCTTACTCTTTTCCCTCTTCATTTTCCATAGAAACTGCCAGTGACCATTACTTAAATTAAGTTGTGAATGCTTGTAGATAGTTTGAAAAATGATCACTTAGAAATACTGTTCTCTACTAACTTTTCATGTATGAAAATAAGTAATCGAGCTGAATGTAGTACTTTGGAAATAGACTAAACATTAATTTGGTATCAAAACTTTTTAATAACATAATTCATCTGCTGTACTTCTGCCTAGATTAGACTGATTTCAAAAGCCCTTTTTGACCTCTGCAGAGAAGGCAAATGTGCCCTGTTGTATGAACACAGAATACACTTGTCAGTTTCATATCTGTTTGACAAAGACACACACAAGTATTAAAATATGCATTTCTCTTGGGAATACAGCTTAAAATAGACACTTCAATTACACTAATCTTAGACTCAATTTGAAGGTTTTTTGGAGTTTTTTTTTCTTTTTTTAAGAAGTATTAGGAGAAAAGAAGACTCATTCTCTTCCTTCACTATGCACTGAATATGTAGTGTATGGTAAACAGGAAGCTAATGTGATTATTCTCTGTCTCTCAGCCTTCCTTAGGAACATTGTTATTGGGTACTTCCCAAGTCAATCTGGTTGCTGGTTTGGGTAGCATCTACCACAGAAAGCATGGGAACTCATACCCCAAGCACATATGTATGCCTAATCTGGAATATCGAACAATAGTGTGACTTTGTATTTCCCTCTTCACTTACTAATTAGCTAATATCATATCAAAGAATTAGGGGTGCCTATGGATGAACAGATCAAAAGAGAAATTGCAAAATTCATAAAGGTTGCAGCCTATTTTGATGTTTTTGCATCATTTAATTACTATTTTTTTTTGTGACTAACTTTATTTGGTAGAGGAAAAGAGCTCTGCTTGCCAGCTCTTTTTTTTTTTCCTTTTATAATAGTGATATGGTGGATAGGCTTTTGTTGGATTTTTTTAAATTAATGGAATATGTGTTGCTTACACAGAACTTTGTAAGAATCATAAAGTTAATAATGCTTGTGTATGAATCATGCAAATGTAGCATTTAGATACTATTGTCATACAGATATATATGAATGCACATCAAAATCAACTTATCCTATATAATGTTAGAGGCCCCATGCACGAAATTCATACATGGAGGGAGGTATCCTTCAGCCCAGCCTGCACCCTCTCCAATAAAGGGATGTCCAACTGCCCATTTAGGCCCAATCCTACCAAGATTAGGCCTAAACAGGCAGTTAGACATCCCTGTCACAATACAGGACTGTTGGCTCCCAACTGCTCACCTGCATGCCTTCCTGATTGCACCTAGCCACTTCTGCTTGCCAGCCTGATCAACCCTTAACCACTCCCCTAACAGCCTGATTGATGCCTAACTGCTCCCCTACCAGCCTGATTTCCCCTAACTGCCCTCCCTTGCAGGCCTGGTCACCCCTAATTACCCTCCCCTGCAGGCCTGGTTCCCCCTAACTGCCTTCCCTTGCATGCCTGGTCTCCCACAACTGCTCTTGGTCCCCGACAGGTGCCCTTCCCTGCAGGTTTGATTGCCCCCAACTGCCCTCCTTCGAAGGCCTGGTTCCTCCCAACAGCCCTCCCCTGCTGGCCATCTTGTGGTGGCTATCTTGTGTCCACATGGGGCAGGATCTTTGTGTGTTGGAGTGATGGTCAATCTGCATATTACTTTTTTACTAGATAGGATAGAGGCCTGGTGCATGGGTGGGGGCCAGCTGCTTTGCCCTGAAGGATGTCCCAGATCAGGGTGGGAGTTCCCTTGGAGCATGGGGTGGCCTGGGTGAGGGGCCTGTGGTAGTTCTCAGGCTGGCCATGGCCCCCGTCAAACCAACCAGAGGCCTTGGGATCTGAGATTTATTTATCTTCTATAATTGAAACTTTGTAGCCTTGTGTAGAGGCCTGGGGCCACTAGGGTGTGCATAAAGCTTTACTTCCTACATTGCCGGGGAAACCCAAACCTCCTGCTTGCTCCATGGCCAAAGCCATCTTGGTTGGGTTAATTTGCATATTCTTTTCTGATTGGTTTGTGGGCATGGCTTGTGGCATAGCAGAGTGATGGTTAATTTGCATATTGCTCTTTTATTAGATAGGATAAGAGTAATATGCAACTTGACCCTAAGAGCAGAATGACAGGTTGCTATGATGCTCACTGACCATCAAGGGTCAGACGCTTAACGCAGAAGCTGCCCGCGATGGTCAGTGTTCTCCCACAGGGTGAGCTCTGCTCAATGGCTGTGAGCACAGCAACAGTGGTGGGAACCACTCCTGTCTCCTCGGAAGGGCTAAGAATGTCTGACTGATGGCTTAGGCCTGCTCCCTGAGGTCTCCCAGACTGCCAGAGGGATGTTTGACTGCTAGTTTAGGTTTGGGTTTCCCCGGCAATGTAGGAAGTAAAGCTTTATGCACACCCTAGTGGCCCCAGGCCTCTACACAAGGCTACAAAGTTTCAATTATAGAAGATAAATAAATCTCAGATCCCAAGGCCTCTGGTTGGTTTGACGGGGGCCATGGCCGGCCTGAAACTACCACTGGCCCCTCACCCAGGCCACCCCATGCTTCAAGGGAACTCCCACCCTGATCTGGGACACCCTTCAGGGCAAAGCAGCTGGCCCCCACCCATGCACCAATTCCCTGGGGAGTGGGCCTAATCTGGCAGGTGGACATCACCTGAGGGGTCTTGAACTGCAAGAGGGCACAGTCTTGTCTGAGGGAACCCCCCTGAGTGTACAAATTTTTGTGCACTGGGCCTCTAGTATACTATAAAGAAGTCTGTGCATGTAATGCTTATTGAAAACTTCTAAAATATCTCTGATTTATTTTTTCATATACTATTTAATGTGAACTTCTTTCCAGTCATTTTTGCTGAATGAATGAAACATCTATATTTACATAGTCATAGACTCTGGATCTGTAGCCTAAGAAATAAAAGTACTGAGTATCGGCTTTATTTGTGTAGTACTTTTCTTTTTGCTCATAAACAATGTTTCACTTATCTCCTCTAGAGAAAGATACACTGACTAATAATTTCCAGTTGCAATTATTTTATGAGCATAATTACAAAGAAGAACTGAATCAAAATATACAATACTTATGCCCCATGTCTAATTCTCTTCCAATTACAGTCCATACAATAAAATCAAAGCTAATCGTAGAAAACAGTTGCAGAGTTAGAGAATTACAGAAGTTTCTTAAAAAAAAAAGTATAGGGTATATGGAAGGGCTTCTGGGATGCAATCAATACCAACTGTGGTAATATTGAGACTAGTCTGACAAGAAATGGAGAAATGAAGGCTAATGCTGCTCCAGTGAAACATTTGGCTCAGGTACTAAGACAAGACAAGGATTTTTTCATATCTATAAATAGAAGAATTTGAGATTAAGAAAACAAATACAAAATTAAAAGGATGTCTCCTGGACCGAAACAGAAAGGGGAAGATAAATATTTTTTCTAAAAAATATAACATGGTGAATCAGTATTCAGTTGTAAATTAACTTGAGCTCTTTTTCTGTGTCCTTTGG
This sequence comes from Lasiurus cinereus, assembly GCA_011751065.1. NCBI lineage: Eukaryota > Metazoa > Chordata > Mammalia > Chiroptera > Vespertilionidae > Lasiurus > Lasiurus cinereus. The sequence goes on from JAAGEH010000037.1 coordinate 8,207,460, forward strand.
CAATGATTCACTTCTGTCTAGTATTGTCTGCATTAAGTGATACTTGGTCAACAATCCAAATACCAAGGGCTTATACCCACCCAGTTGTTTTCTGATTACTTGTTCATATAAATGTTAGGCTTTAGAATTCTGAACAGTTTAGTTCCCAGTATTTTTAGGGATGTGTGAAGAAACAATCCTTACCTAGCAGGGTTTTTTTTTTGTTGGTTGGTTGGATTTTTGTCTGCCAATATCCAATTCATTTTTCACTAATTGGACTCTGGGCTGCAATCAACTACACGGGCTTGTTATATTGTTTCTTTTTCTTTTCTTTTCTTTTTTTTCAGCATCTGGTAATGAAGGCTTTATCTTTTTCTTGACAGTTAACTATCCAAAGTAGCTATTCTTTCTCCCAGGAGATATTGTTCCCTAATAGATTGTCTCTTCTACCCTTAATGTCCATTCCTAGGCTTGTCAGAGACTGAGCTTAATGAAGAGTGTGGCACTTGTAAAAATTCAGTGTTTTCAAGTACTTAGCTAACATGTAATGAGCATCAGAAAGAGGGATAACAGTATTAGTCAGAAAGAACAGTATGCACAAAGACTTTGATTTGTTCTAAGAGAAACAGTGAGGTATTTTGTGTGTCATTTACATAGGGGACATATAATGGGAAATGAAGTTGGAAAGTTTTTGCAGTATGCAACAATCATTTTTGAACTCTCTTATGTGACTGGCACTGTACTAGGATTTTGGATATAGGATGATTAGAATACTTTAATGAACTAACAGTAGGATGGTGATAGGCTTGTAAACATAAGCTTTGTTATAATGTAAATACAGTCATGAAAGTAAACATAAGTTGTTTTTTGGGTAGAAGAGGGGGTGCTCCAGTAGTAGCTGGGAGGCAAGAAAATGTAAGATAACTCGAGAATTCAGTGAGAAGCCACAGGAGGCCAGCACTAAAGCCCTGAAATGCTTCAACATTTAATGGACCAGAAAGCTTTTAACAGTCAATGGAGTTTATGGCAACTTAAAGTTGAAACCTATTGTTTTGTCTTTAGAATGACTTAGAAAGTACCTCCCTTTAAAGATTCAGAAAATGATTGAACTATATAGTCCACCTTATTTAATTGATTTTCCCTATATTGTATGGTATTATTTGCATAATAACCTCTGTGTATCTCTGTGGCCACATATGAATGAGCCAAAAATGTATGGGAGCATTTGAATTAGCATTTATTTAAATGTAGGAAATTTAAAGCAGAAGTGATAAAGGAAAATTTTGATATATGAGACTTCATCAGAATTAAATCATTTGCACTTCAAAAGAAACCATTAAGAAAGTTAAAAGAAAAGCCATAAATTGGGAGAATATTTTCAAATCATGTAACATTGAAGTGTAGACTTGCATTGAGAATATATAAGGGGCAGTTTTATCTCTCTTTAGGTGGTAGCTGCTGCTGGGATTCAGCTTTCATTTGGCAGAGGGTGAGACAATGTGGACAGTGGCCCCAGTGTCCTGCATGTGGCCCCCACTAACAGCCATGCACAGTGGCCCAGATGTAAGCCTTCAAGTGTGTGGTGGTGGGAGATGGAGCTGTAGGTAAAACTTGCCTACTGATAAGTTACTGGAGAATAAATCTGCATTGTCTTTGACGACTAGTCTGCCAGTATTATGGTAGGTAGAAAACCGGTAAATCTGTCCTTATGGGATACTGCTGGAGGAGAAGATCATGACATACTATGTCTCCTGTCCTGTCCACAGACAGATGTATACTTAATTTGCTTTGCTTTTGTGAGTCCTGTGTCATTTGAAAATTTTCATACAAAGTGGTATCCTAAAGTGTGACACCATTGTCCCAATAATGCCCATCATCCTGGTGGGTACTAAGCTTGATTTTTTTAAAACTTATTTTTATTGATTTCAGAGGGGAAGAGAGAGGGAGAGGGAGATAGAAACATAAATGATGAGAGAGGATCACTGATTGGCTGCCCCTTGCACACGCCCTACTGGGGATTGAGCCCACACACCCTGGACTGGAATTGAACCCAAGACCCTTCAGTCCATAGGCTGACACTCTATCTACTAGCCAAACTGGCTAGGGCCTAAACTTGATTTTTAGGGATAATAAAGACACCATTTAGAAACTGAAGGAGGAGAAGCTGACACCCATCACCTATTCACAGCATTTAGCCATATCTAAGGAGATCAGTGCTGTAAAATATGAGGAGTGCTCAACTATCACAACAATGCCTCAAGACAGTGTTTGATGAAACTATTCAAGCCATTCTGCACCTGCCTCCTGTCAAAAATAAGAAGAGAAAATACCCACTGTAATAAATGTCTAGATCCCTCTCCCCTGCTGCCTTGTCCCTTTGGGACCTTTGTACACTTTGCTAAAAAATGATGATGACTTTGCACAAAATACCCACTTTTTGTTACAGATTATTTTTTCCATTAAACCATTTTGAACCAATCAGTAATTTTTAGGTTGTATTTGTTTAAATTGTAAGTTATCCAACTTTCACATTCTATTAAAATTTAGCTCTAAGATGAAAAAAAGGAAAAATAAGTATTTAAGGAATATTTATAATTCAATTATAAGAAAACAACCCAATTAAAAAAATGAGGGAAAGATACTAAACAGAAATTTCACCATGGATATAGCAATGGGCAATAAGTGCACAAAAAGATGCATGACATCATTAGTCACTAGGGAAATAAAAATTAAAACCACAATCATATACTTCTTTAAAGCCATTTGGGTGACTATATTGAAAATACATGATAATACTAAGTGTTAGGATTGTAGAGAAACAACCCTCATACATTAATAATGGGAATGTGAAATGGCAAGCTGCTTTAGAAAACATTTGAGCTATTTCTTAAAAAGATAAACATATTTATAATATGACCTATAACCTCACAAATGTACCTTTACAAGCTACCCAAGAGAAATTAAAATCTATTTCTTATATTTGTGTACAGCCATAATATTCATAATAGCTTAAAAGTGGAAAAAAATAAAATACCTATGAACTTTGCTAATGCCCACCCTCTCCCCACTGCAGCAACAGGCACCTCATGACTTGGTGCCTGGATAGCAAAAATGGGGAGACAAGAAAACAACCCCCAAAGAAAGAAAAGGTGGTCTTACCAGAAAAGGAACTAAATGAAACATACTCATGCAATATATCAGAAAAAAGAATTAAAAGTAAGGGCCATACAATTCATAAACTGGATGAATGAGGAAATCAACAACTTATGTAAGAATCAAGAAGAAAAAATGATATAGCTACAATAAAAAACACAATAGAAGGTTTCAAAAATAGACTAGAAAAAGCAAAGGACTGAATTAGTGATTAGAAGACAAGGCAGAGAAACACACCTAACCTGAACAGCAATTGGAGAAAAAAAAAAATAGAAAGCAGGAGGAGAGCCTAAGGGAGCTTCAGATCAACATGAAATGTCTATGAAATTGTGAATACATAAATAAATGTGGTATATTCATATAATGAGATATAAAAGAGCAAAGTAATACTGCTACATGAGTGAATCTCAAAACAATATTGTGTGAGAAATCAGATATAAAATCGCACATATTGTATGATTCCATTCATATGAAATAAAAAGGATATCTATAGAGACAAAAAATAGAATACTGTTTTATTCTGATGATCTGGGAACAGGAAGTGAGTACAAATGAGCATGAGGAATTTTGGGGGGATGTTGCAATGTGCTAGAATCAGATTATGACATGTTTGCATAATTCTGTAAATATGCTAAAATCATCAAGTTATACACGTAAGTGTTTATGTGACATGTAAATTATCCTATATAATAAAGAAGCAAACTGTCCCTCACATCCTCCCATAAAATGGCCACCCCCATGTGGTCAAAAATTGCCAGCAGGGAAGGGTAGTTGTGGGTGATCAGGCCAACAAGGGAGGGCAGTTGGGGGTATCAGGCCTGCAGGGGAGGGCAGCTGGGGGGCATCAGACCTGCAGAGTAGGGAAATTGGGGGCAACCAGGCTTTTAGGGGAGGGAAGTTGGGGGCGACCAGGCTTGCAGGGGAAGGCAATTAGGGGCAACCAGGCTGGAAGGGGAGGGCATTTTGAGGGGGCCAGGCCTGAAGAGGAGAGCAGTTGGGGTCAACTGGGCCAGCAGGGGAGGGCACTTGGGGGCAACCAGTTTTCAGGGTAGAGAAGTTAGGGGCAACCATGCCAGTACAGGAGGGCAGTTAGGGGTGACCAGGCCAGCAGGGGAGGACAGTTGGAGGCAACTGGACCAACAAGGGAGGGCAGTTGGGGGCAACCAGGCCAACAGGGGAGGGTAGTTGGGGGCAACCAGGCCAGTAGGGGATGACAGTTAGTGGTGACCAGGCTGGCAGAGGATGTCAGTTGGGGACATCCAGGCCAACAAGGGAGGGCAGTTGGGTTATTGGCCCAGCAGGAGAAGGCATTTGGAGGCAATTGGGCCAGAAGGGGAGGGCAATTGGGTCAATTGGGCTGGCAGGGGAGCAGTTAGGCGGCAATCAGGCTGGCAGGGGAGTGGCTAGGGGGTGATCAGGCTAGCATGAAGAAGCACTTTGGGGCAATCAGCCAAGAAGGCAGGTGAGAGGTTGGGAGCCAGCAGTCTCAGATTGAGAGAGGAATGTCCAACTGCCGATTTAGGCTCAATACTTGAGGGGTCCCAGATTGGATAGGGTGCAGGCTGGATTGAAGGACACACACCCCAGTGCATGAATTTCATGCACCAGGCCTCTAGTACTTTAATAAACCTGTTTTAAAAAACAAAACAAACAGGTCAGTGTTGAAACATGTCAGGGCTCCCCAAGTGAAAATAACATAAGTGAGAATTAAAGAGTTCATTATATTGAAATTGTTACAAAAATAAATACTGAAGTATAATATAATCATCATAGAAAATTAAACATTGGAGAGTTTACAAAGTTGAAATGAATTCTAGCTATTCTGGAATTAGCTATCCTTTTTTGAACATCCTGAATTACATTTACATTCTTGTGTTTAAATATATTGTTCTAATTTTCTTCATGCTTTTGTGTTTTCAACCCTAGAACTATTAAAGGAAGATTTTAACATGAATTAATGTTAAAAAGCAAACCTTTGATTCTATCATAAGATAATTTTTATTACATTTTCATAAACTATTTAAGATATTTCACATATAAATACACAAAATTTTGCTCTTACATATATGGAATTCATTTAAGTTCTTTAGACTAACTTAGGAAACAGCTCCACATATCTCACATTTAATCTATGTTGTAAAAAAAATATATCTTGTTTATAGAGATGCAATATACATACTCTGGAGTGTCCCTGTCCAACTGGAAGAGTGTAATGGGACTTTGTGTTGAAATACAGTAGTTGTGAAGCTTTAAAATATTATCTCTATGTATACTATGGAATAGAGTAGTTGACATTTTAAAATTTTTATATTTTTTTCAATTTCAGTCAACATGCAATATTCTATTAGTTTCAGATGTACAACTATGTGATGAGACATTTATATAATTTAAAAAATGATCACCCAATAAATCTAGCACCTATCGTGACACCATATATAGTTCTTAGAATATTATTCACTATACTAGGGTTCCAGTGCATGAAATTCATGCACGGGGGGAGAGGTTGTCCCTTAGCCCAAACTGCACCCTCTCCAATCTGAGACCCCTCGAGGGATGTCCAACTGCCTGGTTAGGCCCGATCAGGATTTGGCCTAAATGGACAGTCAGATATCCCTCTCACAATCCAGGACTGCTGGCTCCCAACTACTCACCTACCTGCCTTCCTGATTGCACCTAATTGCTTCTGCCTGCCAGCCTGATCACCCCCTAACCACTCCCCTGCCAGCCTGATTGATGCCTAACTGCTCCCCTGCCACCCTAATTGCCCCAAACTGCCCTCCCTTGCAGGCCTGGTCACCCCTAACTGCCCTCCCCTGCAGGCCCGGTCCCCGCAACTGCCATCCCCTGCAGGCCTGGGTCTCCCCCAACTGGCTTTTCCTGCAGGCCCGGTCATCCCCAACCTCTCTCCTCTGCCAGCCTGGTCACCCCTAACTGCCTTCCTCTGCAGGCTTGATTGCCCACAACTGCCCTCCCTTGCAGTCCTGGTCCCTCCCAAATACCCTTCCCTGCTGGCCATCTCATGGTGGTCATCTTGTGTCCACATGGGAGCAGGATCTTTTTTTTTTAATATGTTTTATTGATTTTCTACAGAGAGAAAGGGAGAGGGACAGAGAGCCAGAAACATAGATGAGAGAGAGACATCGACCAGCCGCCTCCTTCACGCCCCCTACTGGGGATGTGCCAGCCACCAGGATACATGCCCCTGACCTGAATCGAACCTGGGATCCTTCAGTCCACAGACCGATGCTCTATCCACTGAACCAAACCGGCCTCGGCTGGGGGCAGGATCTTTGACTACATGCGGACAGCCATCTTGTGTGTTGGAATGATGGTCCATTTGAATATTACTCTTTTATTAGGTAGAATAGAGGCCTGGTACACTGATGGGGGCAAGCTGATTTGCCCTAAAGGGTGTTCCAGTTTTTTTGGGGGGTTCCCTTGGGGCATGCAGCAGACTGGTGGATGAGCTTGTGGAGGTTTGAAGGCCAACCACACCCCTCTGGCAACCCAAGCAGAGGCCCTAGTATCTGGGATTTATTTATCTTCTACAATTGAAACTTTGTAGTCTGGAGGGGAGCCAAGCCTCCTGCTCGCTCCCTGGCCACAGCCATTTCTGTTGGGATTTATTTATCTTCTATAATTGAAACTGTGTAACCTGAAGCAGAGGCCTAAGCTTGCCAGGGTATGTAGAAAACTTGGCTTTCTCCATCATTGGGGGCAACCCTAGCCTCCTGCTCTCTCCAGTTCCATGACTGCTGCCATTTTTGTTTGGATTTATTTATCTTCTATAATTGAAATGTTGTAGCTTTGAGTGCCTGGGATCACCAGAGTGTATGGAAACCTTGGCTTTCTCCATTGCCGGGGAAATCCAAGCCTCCCTCCAGCTCACTCAGTAGCCGCAACCATCTTGGTTGGGGTTAATTTGCATACTAGTTCCTGATTGGCTGGTAAGTGTGGCTTGTGGGTGTAGCAGAGTGATGGCTAATTTGCACATTATTCTTTTATTAGTTAGGATTCCCTATGCTATAGTTTACATCTCCATGACTGTCCTATAACTACCAGTTTGTATTAGGTAGAGCTGAAATGTCCCTCATTCTTCTGGAGTAGCCTGTTGTTGTTTTTTCTGGACAGAAAATATGGTGTAAGTCACCAGTGACTGACTGGGCGCTTAACATGTTAATGTAGTATATGTTCTATATGGCCATTAGTCAGCCTTCTGATTCACATAAGCTGTGCACTCCAGATGCACCCTCCATGTGGGCTCTGTGCACCCTGCTATTGTAATTGAACCTGGGGAAATAGGAAAGATTTTCCCCTATGCCAATAGGCTGCCAGGACTGGTCTTGACAACCATGGATGATCTTCTGTGTAGGTGCCAACCCCATAGAGCAGAACTGGCTTTAGCTAAACCCACCCTTTGAGTGTGACACTGGTGGTTGGGTACTATTATGGTTTGGTCTGCAGCTGTCCAGGCTGTTCTGGCTTTGGGGCCTCCTGAGAGGTGCAGGCCAAGGCCAGCTGCTGCCTATGCTCTACCTTGTGCCATCTGACAGGAGCTACAAAGTGGTCTTCAGATAGCTGGCTGATACTTGTGCTGGGCTTGGAGGTGCCCAGGAAAGACCAAGCTGCTGCTAGTGCCAGGCATAGGGCCTTTTAAAAGTGGTACCCAATGTTGCTTTTTCTGAGAGATGAGCCAAGATATGTAGTTTGTATGGAAGAAACACTAGAAACAGCTCGGGTGGGCACTGAAGTTGTCTGTCATGGGGTGTTTGGGAATCACCAGAGTAGAGTGGGCCATCAGTGTTGGTCAGGTTGATGGAGACTCAAGATATAGTGCCTGCCTGCCTGCCTGCCTGATTTACAGGGAAAATAGAGGTAGAGAGCTCAGCAAGGAACCATGGTCTCTACCAGCGAAAGCTGTTCCTCCAGCCTTAGCCCTGATGCTATTCAATTTAGGTTTCCCCCATGTGTCCAAGGTGCATTTTGAGCTGCTGCCCCATCTCCTGAGCTCAAAGTGAGTGAGTCCTAGTAAGTCTCTATGCTGGCCCTTTAAAAGGAATGACTGGGACTCCAGGAGATACCTCCCCCCCCGGCACCACCCATTTAATTCAGCCACAATCTCTGCTGGGTTTCAAAGCCAGAATTTATGGGACTTCTCTTCTTGGCATTGGAACCCTGTGCTGGGGGACTATTGTAGATATGGGACTCCTGGCTCCTCAGGAGGGACCTACTCAGCTGAGGTAGACCTTCCTATTCACCATCACACTTGGGTATAGAACCAGCCCATTCAGTGTCTCTTCCCTTCCTACTAGTCTGGATGAAGTGTCTTCTTTATAAATATGTGGGAACCTCTTTCCACGTCCCGCGTGGTTCAGGGTTCCCGGGTCAGGGTTCGGGTTCTGAAGGAGGCCGCACGCAAACGAAATGAGAGACTGAAAGCATAAATTTGGCGATATTGGGGGGCCAGGCGGGAGCCTTCCTCTAGTGGAAAGGACTGCCACTTGCTCTGGCCTTTTTCTCCCTTTTATTAAGGCTTTGGGACACACCCCTAGCCTTTAGACAGGAAATAACAAAAACAGAAATTAACAAGAAACAAACATAGAGGTTGCTTCAACCAATAATGTTTCAACAAAACAGTGAGTAATTAGCTCTGACCTTTCAGAGCAATTAAGGTTGACCAGCCTTCTGGCTTCCTGTTTACATCCATTTAGTGAGAACAATATTTGGTTTCCGACATAAATATCCTTAGTTATAGGACTTCTGTCAGCTAGATTTCAAGTGGTTCTGAATAATGGTTCCATAGTTTAGCTATATTTTTGATGGAGTTGTGGAAGCTTCTGAGTTCTGTGTTTACCCCTTATGCCATCTTGATCATAAGCCAACCTGTAAAAAATATTTAATAACTTTTGAAATGTAATATAAATACAGAGAGTATATAGTACTCATAAGGTAAGTGTATAAACTTGAACAAGTGATTTTAAAATTTTATTTTCTTTTAGTTTCATTTTGTACTAGAGGCCTGGTGCATGAAATTCATGCCAGCTTGGTCACCCCACACAGCCTGATGTTCAGTTGTTACTGTGAGGGAATCCTGACCAATTTGTATATAACCTTTTTTATTAGTATAGATTAGTTTCAGGTGTATACTTTAGTGGTTAGACAATCATATACTTTAAATAGTGTTCTCCTTAATATTTCCATATCCCAATTGGTGCCATACTTGTTCATGATAATATTATTGACTGTATTCTCTATGATTTACTTAGATCTCTATGACTATTTTGTAACTACCAATTTGCCCTTCTTAATCCCTTTACTTCTTCCACCCATTTCCCAATCCCATTCTAACCACCAGTTTGCTTTCTGCGTCTATGAGTGTTTCAATTTTGTTTGTTCATTTATTTAGTTCTTTAGAGTCCATGTATAAGTGAATTCATGTGGTATTTGTCTTTCTCTGACTGATTTCACAGAGCATAATACTGTCTAGTTTTATTCATGCTATAGCAAATGATCAGATTTCATTCTTTTCTTTATGGCTGAGTAATATTCCATTGTTTATATGTACCACAACATTTGTATGCACTTGTCTATTGATGGGCACTTGGTTGGCTTCCATAGCTTGACTATTGTAAATAACACTGCAATAAACGTATTTTTTCAAATTAGTGTTTTGGATTTTTTTGTTAAATCCCAGAAATAGAATCACTGTATCATAAAGCAGTTTCATTTTTCATTTTTTGAGGAACCTCCATACTGCTTTCCACAGTGGTTGCACCAGTCTACATTCCCACCAACAGTGCACAAGAGTTCTCTTTTGTCCACATCCCCACCAACTCTTGTCTGTTGATAGTCATTCTGATAGGTATGAGGTGCTATTTCATTGTGGTTTTAATTTACATTTCTCTGATGAGTAGTGACATTGAGCATCTTTTCATATGTCTATTAGTCATCTGTTTGTTCTCTTTAACAAAGTGTCTATTCAGATCTTCTGCCCGTTTTTAATTGGATTATTTGTCTTTTTGGTGTTAAGTGGTATGAGGGTTTTTGTCATTTTTTGTTGTTGTTGTTGAAATTTTAGATATTCACCCCTGAACAACTGATTTTTAAATTATAGTTCTAAAGTGAAAGATGAATTTGGAAATATTCAGTAACCATTTTTAAAAAGCCTAATATAAATATTGCAAGATAATCTGGTATTTTGTTACTCCAAAGGCTATTAATGCATTTTAATCACCTTACTGTCAGTTGAGTTCAGTAATCTTTTGGATTGGAGGTTCTGAGTCTGCCTTAGTGGAGGTATATTTTTTCTTACTTCATTGTAGCATTTTTATTGTTACTGGATTTTGAGCACAAGAGTGCAACCAGCAGCAGCAAAATCCTCTCAGATAATTTCAGATAATTTTGTCAACACTTAAAGAGTATATATATATATATATATATATATATATATATATATAATTGATTTTTACTACAGAGAGGAAGGGAGAGGGATAGAGAGTTAGAAACATCGATGAGAGAGAAACATTGATCAGCTGCTTCCTGCACACCTCCTACTGGGGACGTGCCCTTGACTGGAATTGAACCTGGGACCTTTCAGTCTGCAGGTTGATGCTCTATCCACTGAGCCAAACCGGTTTTGGTCACTTAAAGAGTTTTGAAGAACATATATAGAAAACTATTTCCCTCAAACAGTTAAAAGTTCAGAAATCATCACCTATGGCAACAGAAAACAAGAAAAAAAATACCCTTTTGTTTAGTTTTCTATTAACAGAGCAATACATTTAAAATAATATCTAAATTGGATGCCAAATAATTTATTGAATTGCCCACTTCTCACTTTGTTTGCTGAGATTCAATAGTAAATCCTCTGAAACCTCATGACAGAGACTTTCCAGCTTCCAAATGTCTAATTTTAAGGAGGCGAGTAGAATGCAGAAAGAGAGCTGATTTTTCTTCACTTTAAGGAAGAAGGGAGAATTTCTCTGAATCCGGTTTCTGTCTTGGTTTGTTTTGAATTAGATGTCTGCTAGGTTCATCTGTATTCCAGGAGAATTTCTGAAGAAACTATACCTATCATGCACAGTCTGATCAAACAATGGAGCCACAAAATAGCCAAACTATGGAATCTAATATCTAGTTATAATATGGAATTTAGAAGAAGAGAGTTAAGATAACTGGTCATTGTAAAGTGCCTACTTCAAACATGTTTGGTTTCAGAAAGATGGTATAGAAGAGTGTTAAGATTTCATAATTTAGGTTTTTTTTCAAACATTTAATTGGTTTTATTTTTTCAATACAATTTTTAATTTTAGAATAATAGATTTTCAGAAACCTCTCAAAGACAGAGTTCCCAAATACCCAACAGTTTATTCTACCTTGTAAGATGTTAACATCTTATAGCACTACAATACATTTGTCATAACTGAGGGGCCAACATATGTACATTACTATATTAACTATATCCACAATTTATTCAGGTTTCACTCATTTTTTTCCTGATGTCTTTTTTCTGTTACATTTACTCATCATGTCTTCTAGTTTCCTCTGGGCTGTGACAGAATTTCTTTGATTTTTCCTTGACAATTGTGAGGAGTACTGCTACTGGTTAGGTATTTCGTGAAAGATCCCTCAATTTGTATGTTTCCAATGTTGTTTTGTTGTTGTTGTTGTTGTTAGTGTGGTTTTTTTTTGTGTGTGTTTTATGGTTAGACTGGTGTTGTGGTCTCTGGGGAGGAAAAAAACATAGAAGTATCATTTTCATCACCATCAGAGTATGGGTACATGCAGTCAGTGTGACTTGTCACTAATGATAATTTTTTTGGCTTGTTTTTTATTTTGTTTTGTTAATCCTCACTGGAGGATATTTTTTTCTATTGTTTTTTTAGAGAGAGTGGAAGCAAGGGGAAGAAACACAGAGAGAGAAACGTTGATGTGAGAGAGACACACCGATTAATTGCTTCTTGATTGGTTGCTTCCTGCATGCACCCCAACGGGGGCCAGGGATCCAGCCTGCAACCTAGGCATATGCCCTTGATTGGAATTGAACCCCAAATCCTTAAGTCCACAGACTAATGCTCTATCCACTGAGCCAAGCTGGCTAGGACCATGCTTTAGTAATTTTAAAAATATGTTCTTTATTGAGTGATTTTAGAATGACACTTTAATTTCATCTTACTTTTTGTCTTAAGAATAATATATTTTTCTGAAAGAGCCAAAAATATTTAACAATTTACTTAATCTGCTGGATGTGAGGTTCAGTAGTGCTTGTCTCTTTATAAAAAGTCAAGATAAAATTATGACTTTATTCTCAGCATGAGTATTTGTATGCCATTTGATTATTTCTTTTATAATATAATGATCTATGGTTATAAACTTATTTATTCTTTAAAATTAATACACTTGTTCTTTGCATTTTGGCTGTTCTTCTGTAGGTCTATGATAGACTCTTGACCTAGAGAAGACACTGAATTGCCATGCTCCTGCAGCATGACATAGGACTGGAAGCTGATGCCTGGTCTAATATTAGGTCTCTTATCCATGTAGAATATCCCTCCAGGTGACTAACTAGAATTATCGTTTGAATCCACCTTTCTGGAATCCCTATGATGATTTAAGCACATAGAAGTGCTTCTCTGCGTTAATTTTATGGTAGTGAACTGACTTATTTTTATAAATAGCAGTGATCATTTTACTCCTGGTGGGTGCACTGTTGTGCTCAATGCAAGGCATATATGTAGAGAACTTGGAACTTATTACTGTCAAAAATGTATGCCCACCAGGATTGCTAAATTCATTCTTAACCTATGTCCCAGAATTCCTCTAGGGACCCAAGTACAGGTGGCCAAGAGTATGCTCTGCCAATAGAACGGATGACTCAAGGCACTTATTAAATATTGGCCAAGCATAAATTACACAGGAGACAGGCAATGCACGAATCACACGCGGTTTATTTACCAGAGTCTTGGTGGTTTCCAGACCTCGGCAGGCCACCCGCAGATCCACGCTGACAGACACACACACTGGACATTGGATGTTGCAACTGCTGCTCCATGTCTTGTAGAGGCCTGGGCTTGTGGCTCACGGTTCGGCCCAGGGTCCATGGCAGAGCGCAGAGCTCAGCAGAATGCAGGAAGGGGAGCGGAGAGCGACCGTCTGTGGAGGAGCAGACAAGCAGCTCTAATCTCCTTCTGAGCTTGCTCTCTTTTATGTGCTCAAGCAGACGTGTCTTCAGTGTGTTTTCAGTGTGTCTTATCAATGGGTCCCAGGTGTTCTGCTATTCGGTCTTACATGTGGGGTACAAACTTCTTTATCTATCTCTTACATGCACATCTCTTTTAAGGGCATTCACACTTCATTCCACTCTCTAATATGCCACACCCAATTCTTATTTTATATTTATATTTTATCCTTATTATTATTACTATAACAATCTACCAAATAAATCTTTCAAAAGATTGAATACAGTGTGTAGAATTTAAATGCCTTCTCTGCTTTTCTGGGATTTTATGCTAATGCAGGAATCACTCAAGGTTTTGAAATTGCAAAACTGGTTAGATTGAGGGTTTATCTTCAGTGAATCTGGGGTGGGCTGAAGAGGCCTTTATGCTAACCATTAAACAGCTTTGTAATTGTAATTTTTCTTTTTACTTTTGCCTTTGTTTTGCAAGGTGAGAGCACAATTACTGTTGCATGGCCTGTTAAAGTGAGAGGTAGGTAGCATGAGGCTACAATATTAACAACAGTTGACAGAGGACAGATAGGGAATGAAGCAAAGACCCACTGGTGACTGTTCCTGCAATCAGTTTTTTTTTTAATGGGGGTCGATATGCAACTCTGGTATTTTTAGGGGCATCAGCACTAGCTTTGACTTGAATGCATTTCTCCTCTTAAACTCTGTTCTGTTGCAAGAAATCGATATTGTAGTTTTGGTGAAAAAATCTTTTTTGACAAAAGCACTAAGATTGATTACCTAGATCAATACCATTTTTAAAAACAATTCATCAAGATTGTATTTAAACAGAGACCATGATGCATTTAAACTGTTAATAATATGAACCTTTTCTCCTTCTTGTCTTGTGATTATCTGTTTTCCCCCCAACAGAGCAGATTTCAGAGTAGAGTATTGTTATGCCCAGAGTTCGGGATCCCCAACAATCAACCACCAGGGGGCCTTTTCTATTAAAAAAGCAGTCTTTATTCAAACCCCAGTTTGGGCCCCAGCCTCTTTCTGGCGCAGCAGCTAGAGGAGCGAGCTAGCCCCGAAAGAACAGTGGGTTATATGGGTTAGGATATTGGGTGGGCTTAGGGAAGTGAGGAGGGTTACAGAAATTGGTCGCTGTGTTCCTGGAGCTTCATTGGTACATTTGGGTGGTGGTTGGGGAAGCTAGGACATTGCAGGCACACCTGTGGCCACTCCCAGAAAAGGGGGGGGGTGGGTAGGCAGGAGGCCCAGCCTTATAGGACAAGATGAAGGAGAGTTCATTTCTGCTTTGTCCTTTCAGTATAATGTCACAGTTTCTTAGGGGTTAAAATAAGATAACAGTTCTTCCAAGTTATTGCTCCTCTCCTTTCCCATTGTCCTCACAGCTCTTTGTCGTTCCTCTGTTGTTCTCCCAGTACCGAAGCTCTGGAATCCTATGTTTTCTTGGTCTTATAAAATTGAGAACGAACATCCTGGAAGAAAATGAAGACAAAGAAATGCAGAGCATTGCTGCAATCAGGCTCTTAAACTTTTCAATTAGCAGCCCCTATAATGTAGGTGTAATTATCTTGGTAATTCAGGCAAAAGCACATTTTTGGCCAGAATAACTTTGATAACTGTGGCTGTGTAGATCCAGTTTAGTGGAGGATAAAAGCAGATCTTGTGTGTCAGTGTGTACTTGTAAAAATCATAACAATGAGACTAGTTTAAATCATAACAGTGGCCAGCCATTACCGAAGCTCAGAATTATGTAATGCAGTCATTTGCCCCCAATATCTTTAAGAATTAAATAATTATCCATTTGCCCAAGAATGCAAACTAACTCAGAAACACAGAGATGAGAGTTGCCTTCTAAACCCTTTTTTTCTATATTCTTGATAAAATTATGAAGACAATGAAGTATGGAAAATGGGCAAACTGAGCTACATGTAGATCTGTAAGAGCTATGAATTGGTAACTTTAAAATTGCTTTGAACTCTCATACAGATGGGGACACTTAAACTCTGCTATAGCCTTGAGGATCCAGAGTAATCACATAGGGTTTGCCTTAGAATTCAAATATCATTTCCTCCCTCCTTCCCTTCCTTCCTTCGTTTCTTCCTTCCAGAGAGAAGGGGAAAGGAAGAGAGAGAGAAGCATTGATGTGAGACCAAGACATCCATGGGAAGCCTCCTGCATGACCTCTATGGGGGAATGAGCCTGCAATCTGGGCATGTGTCCTCACCAAGAATTTTGGTGCACAGGACAATGCTCAACCAACTAAGCCACACTGACCAGGGTTCAGCTATCATTTTGTTAGGGTTGAAACGCTCTCCGCTCAAAGGAAGACTCCAAGAGACGTTCTCATGCAAACAGCAAGGGGTTTATTGCAGACCAAGCATGCTGGGGCTCACAGAGTACTCTGAAAGCAGAGCAGAGGCTGAGAGCCCCGAGTCGATACAAAGCTGAGCTTATATACTATGTAACAAGCAACAGGGTTATACAGAGGTCAACACAGTTTTATTTCCTCATACCTGCACACATCTCATAATCTACAGACTCTGCATATTTCTGGTTACCATGGGGTTGCGATAACAGGATAACAGGATGGGCTGGTGGTTATCTCTGGGTTAGTCTCTTGGGACATCTGGACCATGTCTCCTTTCGCAATTTAGCTACAGGCTGTCTCGCTACACAAGATTATCAACCTGCACCTGGGTTACAGCATCCTAGGAGTTTCCACCCTGTTCTCAACCCTGAGACTGCAATAATAGGATGTAACTGGGGGATATAATTTTAAGCCGAGCTGTGTTAACTCTTTCCCGGCCCAATCCTGATTTTTGCAACCTTACAATTTTCAATGCTCTTTCTATATGTCCTTTCTCAGTTTGCTTCTAGATTGTGTTATATGCAGTGACTAGGGAACCAAGGGGTGCTGTGTAAAAACTAAAGATTTGTAAATCAGGCCAAGAAAAGGTCAATTGCTTGCTGATTTGAGATGATGTAAGACCAAAATATAATTGATGACTGAGTTTCTATTTGCAACAGATTCACTACAGAAGAATTATAAATGCCAGGTAAAAGTATTTTGCAAGTCATTAAAAAAAAAAAAAAACCAAAACACCAGTAGATGTTTGCCAGCATGGCTCAGTAAATTGAGTGTCATGCACCAAGGGGTGGCTGCTTTGATTCCTGGCCAGGGCACATGCCGGGTTGTGGGCTCAATCCCCACAATAGAGGCAGTGGTCCATGACTCTCTCTCTCTCTTTCCATCTCCCCCTCTTCCTCTCTTGCACCCTCCCTCCCTTCCTCTCCTCTCCTCTCTAAAAAATCAATTAAAAAGTTTTTAAAAATAAAAAAAGTATCAATGAAATTGAGGTTGTGGTTCATGCAGAGAACATTCTGCATCATTATAGGACTAAGTCTCAAAAGTAATATTCTATTCACTTGGAATGTTTTATGTTTCTTCTGTTGAGAATTTAAAAGTGAGTTGTAAATGATTTTCTGGGATGCTTGTTTACTCATAGCAATTCTGCTTTCCATGGAGGCTAAAGCCAGTCTGTTTTTTTAAGTTGACCCATCTTCTGTGAACAAAAAGTAAGTGAAGTGCCCAGTTCCTTAATAATCTGTTCTAGAGCTATTTGCCATTTGTTGACAAGCATACAAGTGGCTCTCTTGTGTCCTACAGCTGAATTTGATAGCACTAAGTTTGAGAGAAGATGGGTCATAAGTGACCTTTGGAATGATACTATGCTTCATGCAGTTCATCCGTTTTCACTGTGGAAACCATCTTCTCTGTCCCATGCATTAGTAGATGACTCATAAAGGAAGATTTTCAGTGTTCTTCAAAATATCTTATTCTTAAATAATTGAAAATTTCCCCCCAGACATTTAAAAAGAATAAAAAATGTCACAAGCAAGTAAATGTATGTTATATCTTCCTTTACCTGTAATATTTCATATTTGAGGGTATGTGTGTTTTGATACCTATGTAGTTTTGAAGACGTAATAGAACAATGGACAGAAAGTCTTCTAGAATCTAGGACACTGTTTCTCAAAACTTCTGAAAGTCAATAAATATCTCCCCATCCCCATAGAAAAAGAATTCTGTTTTCTTCAAT
The DNA here is from genome assembly GCA_011751065.1 of Lasiurus cinereus. Lineage (NCBI taxonomy): Eukaryota > Metazoa > Chordata > Mammalia > Chiroptera > Vespertilionidae > Lasiurus > Lasiurus cinereus. The sequence goes on from JAAGEH010000037.1 coordinate 8,224,893, forward strand.
TATTTTTTTGATATTCCTTAAAAAGAAATATGTATTTTGCTTAGTTTAGAAATATGTAATGGCTAATACGTATATCAGGTATATTCTATCACTAGAGGCCCAGTGCATGAAATCCATGCATGGGGAGAGGGTCCCTCAGCCCATCCTGTACCTTCTCCAATCCAAGACCCCTTGAGGGATGTCTTTCTGCTGGTTTAGGCCCGATTTCTCAGTTGGACATCCCTCTCACAATCGGGGACCACTGGCTCCTAACTGCTTGCCTGCCTGCTTGTGTGATTGCCCTTAACCTCTCTGCCTGCCTGCCTGAATACCACTAACTGCTCCCCCCTCCCATCTTGATCATCCCTAATTGCCTCTGCCTGCCAGCCTGATCACCCCTAACCACTTCTGCCTTGGCCCCCACCACCATGGCTTTGTCTGGAAGATGGCCAGTCTATCTGGTCTAATTAGCATATTGCCCTTTTATTAGTATAGATTAATATTTATTATATATAACTAGCGCCCTTGTGCATGGATTTGTGAAGATTAAAAGGAAATTAATTAGAGCAGTGGTTCTCAACCTTTCTAATGCTGCAGCCCTTGAACACAGTTTCTCATGTTGTGGTGACCCCCAACCATAAAATTATTTGGTCTTACATGTGGGATACAAACTTGTAATTAAGCTCTACAGCTGCAGGGTCACCTAAGACCATCAGAAAACACAGATATTTACATTACAATTCATAACAGTGGCAAAATTACAGTTATGAAGTAGCAACGAAAATAATTTTATGGTTGGGGGTCACTACAATATGAGGAACTGTATTCAAGGGTCACAGCAACAGAAAGGTTGAGAACCACTGTCCTAGAGCCAACCTCTCACAATCCCTCCCAGGCCTGTTGCACTTGGGGTGGTGCTGGGGATCAAAGGGCATCTGCAGAGTAAGCAGGATCCCTCTGGCAGGTGGCGTCCCTCCACCTGGCCTGTGGTGACTGGGCTGAAATCGGCTCTCTAACATCCCCCAAAGGGTCCTGGATTGTGAGAGGGTGGTTCTCAGGTGATGCACCCTGGAATTGGGCTCCCTGTCTCTGGTTCCAGGATGTGTCACCTGAGTACCACCATTTCCAAGTCACTGTAGCTAGGCAGTTCCTGCATTGAGCATCTTCCCCCTGGTGTTCAGTGTGCATCATAGCTACTGGTCTGAGCATCTGCTGCCCGGTAGTCATAGCTACTGGTTGGATGGTCACTTAGCTTTTTATATGTATACTTGTGGCCCAGTACACAAAATTCATGCACATTAAAAGGGGATTAGAGGAAATATTTTAAAATTGCTATTTGCCCTTTATAATAGAAGTGTCAGAGTTGAAAGAAAATTAGTAAAATGTATATAAAATCTTCCTCCTGTCAGAGTCTGGGGCATACAATGGGACCCAGAGTCAAATCCCCACCCAGCCATGTGAACATCAAAACTATGCGAGACCCAGACCCGGCCAGCCCACCCCCATTGGGCTAGATCCAGACCCAGCTTGTTCTACCCTTGTCAAGCCCCAGCGGGCAAGGGGTGCAGCCTTAGGTCCCCTGGCCCGGCCCTGGGGTAGGGGACATGGAATGAAGTCCCCCAGCATGGGCCAGGGTGGGGGTGTGCCTTGAGGTACCTCATCAAGCCCCACTAGGTAGGGGACATGGCCTTAGATCCCCTGTCAAGCCCTGCCAGGTGGAGGTGCATGTCTTGAGGTCCCCCATCAAGTCCTGCTGGGTAGAGGGCACAGCCTCAAGTTCCCTGTCCTGATACCAGGAAGGGGGTGCAGCCTCAGGTCCTCAGTCAAGCCCCACTGGGAGTGGGATGCAGCTTCAGGTCTCCTGTCAAGCCCCGCTGGGCAGGGGGCATAGCCTGAGGTCCCCCATCCTGGTGCTGGGGCAGAGGGCATGGCCTGAGGTTCCCTGTCAAGCCTTTCTGGGTAGTGGGCACAGCCTGAGGTCCCCTGGCCTGGGGTCGGGCCGGGGGTGTGGCCTGAGGTTCCTCTGCCTGGCACCAAGGCAGAGGATGTGGCCTGAGGTCCCCTGTCAAGCCCCATGGTGGTGGGGGTGGGGGAGCAGCCTTAGGTCCCTGCTGATTACTCATTAAGGCTCATTTTGGAAACTTGGCCTCAGCTGTGGGTGCAGCCATCTTGTGTTATGGAAAGCACCGCCTCTGCATGGGTACTGTCATCTTTGTGGTAGAGTGATGGTCAATTTGTATATCTCCCCTTTATTATATAGGGTTGATGACTAGATTCTTACTAAATTAGATATAATTCATGACCAGCAATTATTTGAAGGTATACCTAAGTGGCTTTATATTGAGCATAGGATGAATTTATTTTCATGGCATGCAGCTTTTTTTTTTAGTACAAAAACATTTATTAAAATGGTTCCAGAAAATCACCTCAGACATTATGTACATGATGTATATGTAGTGTCACTTAAAATTTGTGATTTTCTTAGCTTAAAAAACATTTTTCACCCAATACAATGTTTTGTAAATGAGAGCTAGTTTTGACTTAACATATTGCATAGATTATATAAACATTTTTTAAATTAAATCTTTATTATTCAGATTATTACATTTGTTCCTCTTTTTTCCCCTCCATAGCACCCCTCCACCCAGCTCCCACCCCTCCCTCTGCCCTTAGCTCCCTCCCATTGATCTCATCCATAGGTGTATGATTTTTGTCAAGTCTCTCCCTGCATACCCTTCACCCTTTTCCCCCTGAGAATTATCAATCCACTCCCTTTCTGTGCTCCTGATTCTATTATATTCACCAGTTTATTCTGTTGATCAAATTTTTAATTCACTTAATTTTTAGATTCACTTGTTGATAGATATGTATTTGTTGTTCATAATTTTTTGTCTTATATATTTTTCTTCTTCCTCTTCTAAAAGAGTACCTTTCAGCATTTCATATAATACTGGTTTGGAGTTGATGAACTCCTTTAGCTTTTTCTTTTCTGTGAAGCTCTTTATCTGCTCTTCAATTCTGAATGTTAGCTTTGCTGGATAGATTATTCTTGGTTGTAGGTTCTTGCTATTCATCACGTTGAATATTTCTTGCCACTCCCATCTGGCCTGCATCGTTTCTGTTGAGAAATCAGCTGACAGTCGTATGGGTGCTCCCTTGTAGGTAATAAACTGTTTTTCTCTTGCTGCTTTTAATATTCTCTCTTTGTCTTTTGCTCTTGGTATTTTAATTATGATGTGTCTTGGTGTAGTCCTCTTTGGATTCCTTTTATATGGGGTTCTGTGTGCTTCCTGGACTTGTAAGTCTATTTCTTTTACCAGATGTGGGAAGTTTTCAGTCATTATTTCTTTAAACAGGTTTTCAGTGTCTTGCTCTTTCTCTTCTTCTGGCACCCCCACAATTCTGATGTTGGTATGCTGAAAGCTGTCCCAGAGTCTCCTTACATTATGTTCACATTTTTGGATTCTTTTCTCTTCTTGCTTTTCCAGTTGAATGTTGTCTGCTTCTTTATATTTCAAATTTTTTACTTGATTCTTGCCTTTGTCTAGTCTGCTGTTAGGACTCTGTATAATATTTTTTATTTCAGTCAGTGTATGTTTAATTTCTAGTTGATTCTTTTTCATCTCCTCTTGGGTCTCACTAAATTTATCGAATTTTTCTAGCATATTCTTGAAAAACCTTATAAGCGTGGTTTTGAACTCTATATCCAGTCGTTTTTTTTCCTCTATTTCTTTTGTTTGTGATCCCTTCCCTTGTATCGGCATTTTCCCTATGCCGGGGAAACTTCTGTGTTGGATTCAGCCTTATGATAGCAGACGCAAAGCCACAGAAGCCTCTGTTGAGCTTGGGAGGGGTGGAGTCTCAGGGCTTAAGGGACCACCTTGCCTTCCAGTCGGCCCCACCCTCCACGGCCCCTGAGTCTCACGTGACTGGGTAATGGCTGGAGCGGTCCTTGTGCGCGCGCGCACCCGCAGTGCCTCTAACTGCTGCCTTTCCAGCTCCCCTGCGCACCAGGACCAGAGGAGTCTAGGTCCCCAGGGTTTCGCCCGAAACAGGGGCCCAGTGGACTCAGAAGTGGCACAGTTTCGGAGGGTCTGTCTCCCGCCCACTCGCGAAAGCCAGCAGCACAATCAGCAGTCTGTCCTGCATGCAGTAACGTGCGTGTGCGAGACCAGACCTGATCTTCTGGGACTCCCCTAAATTTCCGTGCACCTCTCCCTTTTCACAGTCCAAACTCCCCCCCTATGAGTTTTGCTGGATCTGGGGTTTAGTGTCGTAAAATAAGGGGTTCAATGCCGTTGGGAGTCTCTGTTTCCCTCCCGCCAGAGAAAGCCAGCCAGGTACTCCGGCACCCGCTCTCTCAGTGCGCGTGTCTCCGTACCTCGGCTTTTTGCAGCTCCTCTGGGTCTCCGTGAGCCCCTCTCTTTCCTTCTAGCTGTAGAACTTACACTCTGCCAGCTTTCCTGTGGTTCTGGATGATGTCCGTTCTGTCTTTTAATTGTAGTTTTGAAATTGTTGTGCGAGGCAGCAGTGTAGGTGTTTACCTATGCTGCCATCTTGGATTTCTCTATATAAACATTTTTAAACTCTTGCATTTCTTTTATGATTTGGAACTTAAAGATGGTTTGCCAAAGATCTTTAAAACTAAATGCAATGCAAAAATAGCCTTTTAAAATTATTTTCAATTATAGTTTATATTCAATATTATTTTGTATTAGTTTTAGGTGTACAGTATAATGGTTAGATAATCATACTTTACAAAGCACTGATATTTCCTGTATCCACTTCACACCATACATAGTCATTACAATATTATTAATTGTATTTCCTATGCTGTACTTTACATCCCCATGACTATTTTGTAACTACCAATCTGTACTTCTCAATCCCTTCACCTAATCTTTCACCTAATCCCCCATCCCCACTGGCAACCATCAGTCTGTTTTAATTTTGTTTGTTCCTTTATTTTGTTCTTTAGATTCTGCATATGAGTGAAATTATAAGGTATTTGTCTTTCTCTGACTGACTTATTTTACTGGGCATAATATCCTCTAGTCCATCCATGCTGTTGCAAATGGTCAGCATTCATTCTTTTTTTATGGCCAAGTAATATTTCATTGTGTATGTATACCACCACATTTTTATCTAATCATTTATTGATGGGCTTTTGATTGCTTCCATATTTTGGCTATTATAAATAATGTTGCAATGAACATAGGTATAATTGTGTGGAGTAGGATGCATATATTGTTTTGAATTAGTGTTTTGGGTTTCTTTGTATATATACCCAGAAAATGAATTGCTGGGCCATAAGGTAGTTCTATTTTTAATTTTTTGAGAACCCTTCATTCATACTGACAGTACCAATCTGGATTCTCAAAATTAGTGTATGAAGGTTCCTTTTTCTCCACATCCTTGCTAACATTTATTTGTGGAATTATTGATGATGGTCATTCTGACAGGTATAAGATGGTATTTCATTGTGATTTTAATTTGTATCTTCCTGATGATTAGTGACATTGAGCATTTTTTTCATATGTATTGGCCATCTGTATGTCCTCTTTGGAGAAGTGTGTATCAGATTGTGTTTTCATTTTTAATTGGATTGTTCGTTGGTGTTTTCATGTGGAGTAGTATGAATTATTTATAAATTTTGGATATTAACCTCTTATTAGATGTATCATTGGAAAACATCTTTTTCCATTCAGTAGATTGCCTTTTTTTATGTTGATGCTTTCCTTTGCTGGGCAAAATCTTTTCAGTTTGATCAAGTCCCATTTGTTTATTTTTCTTATTTCCCATGCCTGAGGAGATATATCAGGAAAAAAAATACTTCTAAGAGAAATATCAGAAATTTTCTAGCCTGTGTTTTCTTCCAAGGTGTTTTATGATTTTGAGCCTTATATTTAAGTCTTTAATCCATTTAATGTTTATTCTTATATACAGTTTAAGAAAGTGGTCTAGTTTAATTTTTTTGCATTTATCTGTCTAATTTTCCCAGCACCATTTATTGAATGAACTCTTTTTACCCCAATGTATGCTCTTGCCTCCTTGTCACACAGTAATTGACCATATAGATGTGGGCTTATTTTTGGGCTCTCTATTCTGTTCCATTGATCTACATATCTGTTTTTTGCCAGTACTCTGCTGTTTTGATCATTATGTCCTTGTAGAATAGTTTGATACCAGGTAGTGTGATGCCTCCAAATTTATTCTTTTACCCTATTACTCAAAACACTTTTCCTGATTTGGCCTTTGTTTGCTTTTCCAGGGTGGCCACTTTGAAAGCCCCTTCCTCTACTCCATGCTATTACACTGTTCAGAAGTTTGACAGATTCAGCCAGTAAGAAACAATAAACCCAAGTGTATTTTATCATTTACATGAAGAACAAAAGCAAGATCAGCATGGTGTTATCTACCCATTCTTTGTTCCAAAACATTAGAACAAGTGTCTGAATGATTGGTAACACAAGTGGTAGGGCACTTTGTTGCTGATAAATGGTTTCCATACTGCAACTAAGAGCCTTTCAAGCTTCAAGCTGGACCCTGAGTGGGGAGGGTGAATCACAAAGCCTCTTACCTCATCAGAATGGGGGAGACAGATGAGAAACTGTCATGGCAGCTTCTCTCAAGATAGAGTAATGAGTGTGAGATGGCCTTGTAGCAGCTCCTCACAAGACTGCCTATATCCCCCTGTTCTGGCAGGATACAGAATGCCCTGCCAAGCCTCAGGACAACCTTGTCCACTTTATGTACATACATGCAGTATTGTCAGGGCACAAGCATGGAGCAATTCCCCTACACTGTCAATCAGCAACACAGAATTATCTCACTGGTATGTTAATTTTCCCTTTTCACTTTTACTTCAGCATCTTTCTGCATGTTCATGCCCACAGTTTTATTTTCTCTCACCTCAGTTGGTGTTTTCTGGGATTGACCTGGAGACCTAAATCTCAGATCCTGAAGATGGTTCTGGTTGAAGATAAACTAGTCAATCCATACAAATGTTGAAATAAATTTCTAGACCCAATATGGAGCCTCTCTTACCTGGGGTGCCATATCAGCAAACTGAAACTTAGATATCTGTCATGTCCCTGTAAATGTTCTGCCTGACCAGAAATGCAATATATACAGTCAGCCAATCTCCAAAGCCAAAGCAATGCTGGTCTTCTCATTCCAAACAAGGTTGACTCAGTGAGCCCAGCCAATGAGATCTTATCTATTTTCTCTTCCTTGTTCTTTATTCTTCATAAAAGCTTCCTGCCTTGTGCCCCAACCTACAGTTCTCCAAAAGGAGATAGTCTACATCAAGTGGTAAGTAAAGCTTATTTCACCTAAATTTTCTTTAATAATGTTTAACATGGGAAATACTAGAAATAAGTCAATATCTGTAACATTTGGAAAATAAATATTTCTTAGGCTATACACATACATGGAGCAGTTGAACTGTATTTAATGTGAAATATTTTATAATAATAAATGATGTTTTTGACAGCTTTGTTTGTTTATATTTTAATTATCTACTGATCATGCATCATGTAGATATACCTCCTCAGAGAATGATTATCTAGCTTTTTATTTATTTTACTGATAGTTATAGTTCAAATGACTTACTGTTAAGCTTACAGGCCCATATATGTAACTTTTCTCCTATTTTGACCCTGCATATTTTTAATAAAAGGTATCAAGAAATTAATAAACACATCAAAACATGCATAGTTTTTCCTTATTCAAACAGATAAAAATAAGAGAATAGGAAATATATATATATATATATATATATATATATATATATATACCATTTTTATAAAGGGCATTTAGTAAAAGCCTATCTTTAGAAAGATAGATATTATCTATCTATCTATTTATCTATCTATCTATCTATCTATCATCACCCTATAACCTAATGGGGTAGCTTGGTTATTACTTTTTTTTTTAATAAATTTTTATTGATTTTTTTTTTTTAGAGAGGAAAGAAGAGAGATAGAGATATAGAAACAGTGATTGGTTTCCTCCTGCATGATCCCTACTGGGTATTGGGCCTGCAACTCGGGAATGTGCCCTGACTGGGAATCAAACCAGTGACCTCTTGGTTCATGGGTCAATGCTCAACTACTGAGCTACACCATCCAGGCAAGTTTTTATTCCTGGAGATAATTTTAACACATTGTCCTGATATGAGCCTTAGGAAGAATGAAAAATGTACTTTATAATGGTATTCCCTACATTATTAGGCAGACTCTCTTGCCTTTTCAGTTCAATTTCCTATATCCTTATTTATAAGATTAGAACAGGAAAAAAGTGTATCATCTAGGAGTTGTTCATCCCATGTACATATAAATAGACATAACACACATGGGGACACACAGGCCTGCATGTGCCACTTTATCCCAGTCTACATCTTCTGAGAAGAAAAATAAAGTCTCTAGAAAACACTGTTGTTTCATTTAAGTGTCAGAGATTCATTTACTTGATTTAAATGGATTGTCTTATTTTTTTAAAACAAAAGAGAAGAAAAATGTGTGACCAAGTTTCAATAGTTTATAATATTAGTTTGCAGATATAGTCTTCTCCACTGGTATGTCTCTTAGTGTCTGGAATAATACTTGGAACATAAGAGACAATAAACATTTCTTTACTGAATGAATGAATACAGAACTTACATAAAAGATAGAAAATGCTGGCATAAGGTTGTTTTTTTTTTGTTTATGTTTTTTTTTGTATTTGTTTATTGAAAGAGCCAATTTACCATCTAAGAACTTAGACTGTTTCATCTCAGATCTCTTTTCAGAGAAAAGGAAAAATACTCTTATCACAATTATCTTAACATTCAAATTATGATTGTTGAAAGTAATTATCTAACACCTTCTACTTCTCAACCCCATCTGTAAAACAGCTATGTATATACTATTATCCAAAAATGTTTGTGCAATATATATTACAATATTGTCTTTTATATAATTTTCCATCTTTTTTATAGCTTCAATTGCTTACTTAAGTGCAGAACACTTATACTTGTCAGGACTGTGACTAATATCCAAATTTTCTGTACTTCTCACAGTGACCTGCCTTGGCCTAAGGATCGGTGGCATTATTAGGAGGATAGTTAGGCAGTTATTTGGGAAGGTATTCAAAGTAATGGGGCTGAAATAATTTTGTAGAGGCTAATATTAGGATCAGTCTTATATGGCAGAGACCAGATGTATAATGTCTGCCCCCAAATTCTACAAGACGGAAGTTATCTGTCTTTCATCAAAATTATCTTAAATGACTCTACTTTCTAATAAAATTTTGTTGTTGCTGATAATTCTCACCTGAGGATATTATTCCATTGGTTTTTATTTTTATTTTGAGAGGGTGAGAGGAAAGGAGGAGAGAGAGAGAGAGAGAGAGAGAGAGAGAGAGAGAGAGAGAGAGAGAGATATTACTGTGAGAGAGACACATCAACTGGTTACCTCACATGTGCTAGGGAATCAAACCCACAAACTTTCCGTGCATGGGCCAATGTTCTAACTATTGAATATGCTGGCTAGGGTGCATTCTAATTAATTTTAAATGACTTAAGAATTATCTTTTTATTTTGTTTATTTTCTTCACATCCTAGCATACTACCTCACATATTATAGTTATCTTGATGTTTATGGGGTGAAAGTAGTAACAACCTATAAGTCATGGTATTAGTATAGTATCTGAAATTAGAATTTTGTAAAAATAAGCTCTGTAATTAGACAACATTTTTATGTCTCAAAACATTTAATAATTTATTATGGCATGACAATTATAGAAAAAGAAACATATATAAACAAAGGTATAAAAATGATCTAAGATAGTTGGTAAAATTCTGGTGGTAAATCTTCTTTATATTACACTAGAGGCCTGGTGCACAAATTCATGCACCAGTGACGTCCCTTGGCCTGGCCTTTGGCATTGGGCTGAAAGCAGCTCTCTAACATTCCCTGAAGGATCCTGGATAGTCAGAGGGTGCAGGCCAGGCCAAGGGACCCCACTGGTGCATGATTGGATCAGGGAGGGATGGGAGAGGTTGGCCAGCCAGGGAGCAATGGTGGGAGGGCTCCAGGGTGTATCTGACCTGTCTCACTCAGTCCTGATCAGCCAGAACCCATCAGCAAGCTAACCTACCGGTTGGAGCATATGCCCTCCGGTGGTCAGTGCATGTCATAACGAGTGGTTGAGCGGCCTTAGCATATCATTAGCATATTACACTTTGATTGGTTGAACAAACCACCAGACACTTAGCATATTAGGCTTTTATTATATAGGACTAGAGGCCTGGTGCATGAAATTCATGTGTGGGGGGATGTCCCTCAGCCCATCCTGAACCCTCTCCAATCTAGGACCCCTTGAGGGATGTTTGACTGCTCGTGTAGGCCTGATCCTGGTGAAATTAAGCCTAATGAGCAGTCAGATATCCCTCTTGCAATTTAGTACTGCTGGCTCTCAACCACTTGCCTGCCTGCCTGCCTGCCTGCCTGCCTGATTGCCCCTAACCCTTTTGTCTGCCAGCTTCATTGACACCGATCTGCTCCCCTACTGGCCCAATTGCCTTGAACTACCCTCCCTGCCAACCTGGTTACCCCTAATTTATCTCCCTTGCTGGCCTGGTGGCCCCCAACTGTCCTCCCCACCTGGCCCCATCACCCCTTATTGCCCTCCCTTGCCACCCTGGTCACCCCTAATTACCCCCCTCTGCTGGCTTGGTCATCACCAACTACCCTTCCCTGTAGGCCTGGTCTTCCCCAGCTTCCCTCCCCTGTAGGCCTGATTGCCCCCAATGCCCTGCCCTGCTGGCTGAGTCACCACTAACTGCCCTTCTTGACAGCCTGGTTGCCCCTAACTGCCCTCCCATGCTGCCTGGTTGTCACCTACTGCCCTCACCTGCAGGCCTGGTTCTCTTCAACTTCCCTCCCCTACAGGCTTGGTGCCCCCCAACTGCCCTCCCCTACTGGCCTGGTACCCCCAACTGCCCTCTCCTGCAGGCCTGGTTCCCCCCAACTTTTCTCCCTGTTGGCCTGCCCCCCCCAACTGCTCTCCCCTGTAAGCCTGGTCCCACCCCCAACTTCTCTCTCCTACAGGCCTGCTCAACCCTAACTGCCCTCCCCTGCTAGCCTGGTCACCCCCAACTGCCCTCCCTGCAGGTCTGGTCACCCACAACTGCCTTCCCCTTCTGGCCATCTGTGGCAGCCATCCTGTGTCCACATGGGGATGGCCATCTTTGATCACATGGTGGTGGCCATCTTGTGTGTTGGAATGATGGTCAATTTGCATATTAATCTTTTATTAGACAGGATATCTATAATACAGTTGTATCTTCTTTTATCTTATTCAGTATTATAAGCATTTTATTGTATTAAAATACCTTCATATACATTTGTTTTGGGCCTGAATGATATTTTATCTTATAAATTGCTATAATTTGTTTATGTACCCTATTAATAAAAAATTATTTTGCTCTCAGTATTCTAATATTAGAAATAATTCCCTTGTAAATCATTTGACTGTATATTTGACTACTTTTTTCAGCTGTATTCCTAGAAATGGAATTATGATATCAAACGATATGAACACTTTTTAAAAATATTTTTTTAATTTATCTTTATTGTTGAAAGTATTACAGATGTCCCATTTTTTTTCCACTTTGACCTCATACACTCACACCCATACTGCCAAGGCTTTCACCCCACATTTTTAATATATGTATTTGAGAGAGAGAGTGAGAGAGTGAGAGAATATCATCCATTTGTTGTTCCACTTATTTATGCATTCATTGGTTGCTTCTTGTATGTGACCAAAGATCAAACCCACATGCTTGGTTTATTGGGATGATGCTCTAACCAACTCGCACTTGATACATAGTGCCAATTAACATGGCAAAATTTTTATAAAACTTATAATCCTAATAGTAGTTTATTATTTTATTTGCTCCCCAAATTTGTATCAGTTCAGAAAAAAACGTAAGTAAAAATATGACATGTTTTATAGAAAGTAATATGTAAAATGGCAGATATAAACCCAACAATATTAATAATAACTAAATGTGAATGGATTAACAATCCAATTCAGAGGCAAAGATAGACTAAAATATAATCAAACTATGCTGTCCTCAGGAGACATACTGTAAGGACACAAATAGATAGAAAATAAAAGGATGGGGAACGTTGTATCATGTAAACAGCTACCACAAGAAAGTTAGACAATTGGTATCACAAGAAATTTAGATTATGTATATAAATATCAGACACAATATACTAAAAGTAGAAAATTGGTACTGGAGAAAGAAAAGGACATTTTATATGAAAAAAGGATCAATTAATTAGGAAGACATAACAACTGTAAACATATGAACCAAATAATAGAGCACTGAAATAAAGCAAAAATGGACATATTTGAAGAGGAAAATAGACAATATAATAGTGACTTTAATAACATATTATCAATGATTTATAGAGCTACTGGGAGAATATCAACAAGAAGACTCGAGCAACACTGTAAAATAACTTGACCTAAGACATTATAGAACACTTCACTCCAAACAATAGAATATACTATATTATTTTTCTCAAATGTACATGGACTATGCTCCAGGATCAACCAAATGCTAGTCCATAAAGCAAATCTCAATAAATTAAAAATGATACAAATAATACAAAGTATGTTCTCTGACTACTATGGAATGAAATTCAAAATGAGTATAGTAGAAAAAAGTTGAGAAATTTGTGGACATTAAACAAAACACTCCTAAAATTCCTGTGGGTCAAAGAAGACCCATCTGAAGGGAAACCAGAAAGTATTTTCAGATGAACAAAAATGAACACACAACATACTAAAATGTATGAGATGCATCTAAAGCACTATGTAGAGTGACATTTACAGTTTAAATTGCTTATATTAAAAAAGAAGATAAGATTTTAAATCAATAACTTAGTCTTCCATCTAATGACACTAGAAAAAGGAGAACAAACTATATTCAAAGCCAGGAAAAGGAAGGAAATAATGAAGATTAGATCATTGATATAGAAAATAGGAAATAAATAGAATTATTGAAACCAAAAGTTGGTTCTTTGAAAGATCAATAAAATTGACTATCAGTTGCCGAAACCGGTTTGGCTCAGTGGGTAGAGCATCAGCTTGCGGACTGAAGGGTCCCAGGTTCCATTCCGGTCGGGGGCATGTACCTTGCCTGCGGGCACATCTCCACTGTGGGGCGTGCAGGAGGCAGCTGATCGATGTCTCTCTCTCATTGATGTTTCTGACTTTCTATCTCCCTTTCTCTCTGTAGAAAATCAATAAAATATATTAAAAAAATTGACTATCAGTTAATTAGCATGACCAAGGAAAAAAAAAGGAGAAGAGTCAAGCCCCGCCATCATGGCTGAGTGGTTGAGCATTGACCTATGAACCAGGAGGTTATGACTCCATTCCAGTCCAGGTTGAGGGCTTGATCCCCAATAGTGGGTATGCAGGAGGTAGCTGAACAATGATTCTCTCCCATCATTGATGTTTCTATCTCTCCCTCTCCTTTCCTCTCTAAAATCAATAAAAATATATTTCTAAAAGAGAAGTCAAATTACCAGAACTGGAAATTGAAAGAGGATATCACTTGTCAAATTATATATATAAAAGGGTATAAAGGATGATTATGAACAATTTTATATTAAATTAGATAACTTAGATCAAATGGGCAAATTCCTAGAAACATACAAATGATAAAATTGACAAGATAATATGAATAGACCTATAACAAGTGAAGAGACTGAATTAAACTACCCACAAAGTCCAGTCCCACCAATCAGGGCTCTGGAGCATTCTAGCTGCCTCAGATAGCCAACCCCCAGGACACCTTCTCTGACTTGAAGGTGAAAATCTTTTCTGGTCAGCTGGGGTCACATTGTACAATATCATGATGGGCTTGTACCCCTTTGAGGGGGACAACACCTAGAAGTTATTTGAGAACATCAGTAAAGGGTATTAATGATCCTAGGTGACTGTGGTCCCACTATTGTATTTGCTGAAAGGGATGCTGTAATATAAACCTGCCAAGCCATTTTCCATAATAGATCAGGCAGCATAGCTGGCTTTAGCTGTGGGCCGAGAAGCTGGTGCCCATCCCACCAAGTGGGACAGCAAGGACCGGTGGTGCAGCATGACTGTGGTGAACTCCTGGAGGATTTCTACAGCTGTGCCAACATAGAGGAGAACCTCACCAACATTGAGCACAGCATCATCTACATCAGGACTTCATGGTGCCCAGACCCAGAAGCGGAGGCCAGTCAGAATAGACAGAGCTGCAGCCTGCCCATGGCTGTATGCACGAATGGCACCCAGTTGGCCCAGCTGAGCACCAAATCAAGGGTGGAGTACTAGGCTAGCACAGCTTCCATGTTGCCTACCGCAAAATCTGCAGGCTATTGGCCTGTACACAGCACTGTGGGTGGGTGCCCTTAGCCCATCCACAAGAGCCCTGGCCAAGTGCTACCACCCAGGTCCTCCCTCAGGCTTCTTTACAACTGCTGGCCACTGCCCAGGATGGCCATCTCCAATAACTTTTATGCTAATTGCACCTAAGGAAGCTGAAGTGTCCTGAAGGGCTGGCTGTGGAACAGTAGGAACTGGAATTCACAGCTCCCCATCAAGAAAATGAAAAGACAGGCCCAGAAGCCTCCCATACCCAGTATGGTCAAACCTACTATGTTCTTCCACCTTGCCATCCTTGGCAAGCCCATGGCCACGTTTCCTTGGAGCTTTCTGCAGACAAAGTTCTAAAGACGACAAAATGATCATTCTCTGAGCACTGGGGAAAAAGGATTTGGTTATAAAGGTTCTGCTTTCATATAATTATTCCAGGATTTATCTGCCAGGGTGGTGACTTTATACACAATAATGGCAAAGGCAGCAAATCCATCTATGGGGAGAAACTTGATGAGAATTTCATCCTGAAGCATACAGGTCTTGGTATGTTGTACATGGCTAACAGGATAGTTTTACGAAATGAAAGGAAAAGCTTCTGAATTATAACCAACTAGAGGCTCAGTGCACAAAATTCATGCACTCAGGGCAGTAGAGTGTCTTCAGCCCAGCCTGTGCCCTTTCACAGTCCAGGAGCCCTCTGGGGATGTCTGACTGACAGCTTAGGCCTGCTCCCCATGGACTTCTGGCTGAGTGGTGTGCCTGCTGTGAGAGTGCACTGACCACCAGGGGGAAGCTCCTGCATTGAGCATCTGCCCCCTGGTGGTCAGTGCACATCATATCAACTGGTCATTCCACTGTTTGGTTTATTTGCATATTAGCCTTTTATTACATAGGATTCCCCAAATCTCACTAGTCCCCCTCCTTTCTTTATCAAAGCTCGACTTCCTAAACTGTAGTTTTCCGTACTTTTTTTTTTCAGAATATTGTTTTAACTTTCTGGAAAATGTTTTTTGACAAGGTTTAGATATATTATCCATGTGAATCTTCTGATGTATTTGGATAGCCTGTGATAGATTAATGCTATGTAATAAAACCTTAAATGTCAATTCCCTTGTCCCTACATTTTTGTGATAGAAGTGGGCTTATAGCCTACACTACTAACATAAACTTTGCCTCCAGACTGATTACCAGTGTGGAATGTTAGTTCCTGTACCACTACAATTAATACCCTTGTGACCTACCATAAATACCCAGAGCTAGGTATCTCTCTCGTTAGCAACACTAAAGTACAGACTTTTTAAGGTAAGAAGTTTTCTAGTCATGATTCTAACAAATTGACTGTAGTTAGATCATCTGACAGATTGCCACATGGTCCTGATTTAAGATTTAAGACTAATATTGCTCTCATTATGTGCTAGTAATGATTATAAATGCTTTATAAACATTAACCCATTTAAAACTCACAATATTATGATGATGTGTATATCCTTATTTTCATCACTTAACAGGTGATGGAACTGATGCACAGAGTCCAAGTTACATAGTGACGATGAAATTGCAGAACTTGGATTCACAACTAGACATACCAGCTTCACCTTCACCACTACACTATCTCAACTTCAATGCAGATTGTGTTAAGACATGAATTATCTGAATGTTGGTTTTCTGTGCTTTCTATGTGCCAGATTAATTAGCACGGAATGATTGTCAGGGCACGAGGGGTGACACTTGGTCAGACCCTGAGTAGCATTTCAGGACGTTGATAATGGCAAAAGCTAGATCCTCAGTCACTTGCCTCAAAAAAGAACTCAAGCTGGTATGACGACAGTGCACTATGCTATTGGAAGTGACTTTAGGTTTCACAGAGTGTTAGTCAGTAATATCTCAAGGCTAACAGATCACTAATAACTACCACAAAGAACAAACAGAATTCTCAATCATTAGGGAAACCTTCCATCACAGAATAATAACAGTTCCTAAACTATGGAAAAGTTTGTCTCATTTCTAAAATTATTAGGCTCATAGATGTTCATTATTAAAATAAAATGTCCTGTATTTTAGAAATAGGTAGAGTCCTTACACTTATATAATCAAGAATTACAGTGCCCATTAGAGGCCCACTTTCATTTGAAGTTTCTTATTCATTCATAGGAGATATGTGAGACCTTAATTAGCCATGAAACTAAAATTACTGACAGTCTTCTCAAATTGGCATTCAATACTCCTTATAGAAACTAGTTTAGAAAATTCAGACAAAAAATAGTCTCAACACACGTGCAGTTTCAGATTTAAATAGTATTTGCATGACAGTTAGTAATTCTAAATTCCTAAATAGGAACTCAAAATTCAGAAAACTGCCCCAATCTAAAATAAACTGGTCTAACACTAGCTCTACATTATGATGACTGAACAGATTTTTTCCCAGGTTACTATATCCTAGAAAACTACTTGTATTTTTAACAAATTGTATAGCTGAGGCAGCAGGTTTTTTTTCTTCTGAAGATATTGCAAATTTCAATAAACTTTTAAAGTCCCTTGTGCCAGATCTTACAAGCTTAATTAACTATCAAATAGACCAGGTCATACAAATTAACGTTAAACAAAAAAGAAAGACCAGGTGAATGTTAGTCAACAGAGCCAAATATCAAAAGTACAAAGATGAAATTTCTTTTGAGAGCCAAATTTTTTAAACTTAAACTTATTCTAATGCTGCTTCTTCAAAATAGACTCGCCTAGGCCCTGGTATTTGTTGAAGAGCCACACTCAAGGGGCCAAAGAGTCGCATGTGGCTCGAGAGCCGCAGTTTGCCGACCACAGGTCTGTGACATCATGGTCTTATGACACGCAGGATGACCCACAAAAAAAGGAGAGATTGACAGCATTAGCAGTGAAATCTAATTAAATACTCAGTAAAATCTGGCCAGTAAGATCCAATGAATAAAAAAATAAATTTAAGATAAAAAAATCCAGTGTAATAGTTAACAACTTCAAAGATTGATTGGACTATAGTTAGCAGTTGATATCTTACAAATAATTCCAAAGAAGCTTAAGGCTATTTTCTCTGGTGCCACATCTGCCAAACTTAAGCCTGAGTCTTCTATGTAATTTTAATTAACTCCCTCACACTAAATTTGGGGTAAATATCTAAAAATTATGTCATCCTCTATAATAAAAGGCTAATATGCAAATTGACCGAATGGCAGAACAACCAAACAAACAATTGCTATGACGTGTGTGCTGACCACCAGGAGGTGTGCGCGGAACATGCACCAGCAACAGGCACCAGCAGTTGCTGGATGGTGGAGCAGGTGAGTGGGGGTGCCAGACCAAGGCAGGGTGCAAGTCACTGTTATTAGGGCAAGCCTCTGGTGGTTACTGAAAATTCTTTGTTCCCACACACTGCAGTCCCCCTGATTGCTCAGTGCCATCAGCAAGGGTGAGCAGCAGCTACAGGCCTTGATTGCTCCTCAGGGCTTCTCCACCTCCCCCTACTCCTTAAGGGTGATAGGGGTAACAGCTGCTGCTTGCACCTGTTGCTGGTACCGGCCCCAATTGCTTCATGCTCTCAGTGTGTGGGAGCGGCGGAGGCAGTAAGAGTGGGTCTGCTGGCAGACAGGAGACTGTGGACGACCATATGAGGGACTGGGCGGGGGTGGAGATCTGATCCTGTGCCTACTGCAGCCTTGCGGCCACAGCTCCTTTCAAGGTGCTCAAATTCGTGCACTGGTCCCGAGTTTCTAAATAATGCACATTCATATGAAAGAGATTAATTCTAGAATCATCTTTCTGATCTCTCTTAGAAATAGTGTCCAACACTGTGCTTTTTCTTTGACCATGTGAGTTTATACTGGTGAAGTTTGCAATCAGTCCATGATTTATATTGAATAAGAATCTCTCTGACTATATGTTAAATTCCAACTATAAACATCAAAATTATTTATCATCTATCTCTATGCTTCTCTATGGTAACAATATCTTTCAATAATGAAAACATTTTTTTAGGTACTGTACATAATATGGCCAAAAAAAAAAAACACACCCAAAAGATTGGTCTTGCTTTATAATTATATTAAAATTAAAATATACTTAAAACACCCCAAATGAAAGATATTTGAAACATAAAGTGTTCATTTGTTCTAAAACAGTTGCTTTATAAGTTTGTCAAATTCTTCTCTCTTCAGTATATCCTTACTTAGTATTCACTCATTTTCTATAGCAGCTTAGACCGTAGTTTAGGGCACACGAATATCTCACTAACTTAAAGGTAAATTAATAACAAAAACTCATACCTAAATCAAAGTGATTTTTTACTTTCACATTAAGATATCCAGTTCCATCATTAAAATCAATACCCCACATTTAATTTAAAAACTGTCAGAACACTGACAGCCTCAATGTGATCAGGGGCTTCCCTCTGGCCTCTGAAACTTTTGGTTCAAAATGTATTTTTTAAAAGTGTTTTTTAAAAAATACAACTGTACTTAAATGTTTTTTTTTTTAATTTTATTACAGTTGACATGCAATATTATATTAGTTTCAGGTGTACAACGTAGTGGTCAGACATTAATATACTAGTACTTATGAACTGATCCCCCAATAAATCTAATACCCACCTGGAACCATACACAGTTATTACAATATTACTAACTACATTTCCTATGCCTATTTTATATCCCTGTGACTATTTTGGAACAACAAATTTTTTACTTAATCCTGTCACCTTTTTCATTCAATCTCTCCAACTCTCACCCATCTTACAACTATAAATCAGTCTGTTCTCTTTATCTATGAGTTTGTTTATGCACATTTTTAATGTTGATGTTAAAAACTATAATTTAGCCCTAACTGGTTTGGCTCAGTGGGTAGAGCGTCAGCCTGTGGACTCAAGGGTCCCAGGTTCAATTCCAGTCAAGGGAATGTACATTGGTTGTGGGCACGTTCCCAGTAGGGGGTGTGCAGGAGGCAGCTGATCAATATTTCTCTGTCATTGATGTTTCTAACTCTCTATCCCTTTCCCTTCCTCTCTGTAAAAAATCAATAAAATATACTATTACAATAAAAATAAATTGTTACAAATAACTCTACACCAGAAATTTTACTTGTCAGATACTAAAATAAATTAGTGTTCAGAAGTAAGCCTCCTAAAATAACTAAATATTAAATTTTATATTATATTTCCTAAAGTTATTATTTGATAATATTTAAATATAATATTTAGACTTGCTATGTGTTAACTAAAACTAACAAGTTTTTATTTTTTAATTTCAAGAGATGAAGTAATGTGACATATTTATACAAGGTTATTCAACACATTAATTAACCTGTATTAATTTAAATAATACAACTAGGGAAAAAAAACATTACATTTACAAAGACCATGAAAAGACCATGAATTCATAATAATGCTCAATAAAACTTTTGGCTTTACTATATAAATGATCTCTTAGGGTTTATAAAATGTTCTTTTACAGAAACCCCAAGTACAATCAGATTTCTTTCATCAACTGCTTCTAAGAGATTGTTAGCAAGATATAGGAACACAAAGGAAGAGCTTTACCAGAGATGCTCTGAGGAGCTTGACAATACTTTTCTGCTTCTCCACCCACTTCAGATCTTACAGGACAAGGCTTACAGATATCACTTGTGAAAATCACTTATACCAGAAAATAGTCCAACAGTTGGTCAACTACTTCCAAAATGAAGGGGACACAATGTTGCCACCAGCTGAGTTGACTGTTCAGATCCTTATTCAAAATTTCCTGAGTCTTAGTTTACACAAAGCTCCCCTGTTCAAACAGAATCCATCTCCCTTTGGAGAACTAATATTCAAGGCTTGTGAACTGTGTCACTGGGAACTGACAAATTCCATTTTCTGCTGCACTGGTCTTTAAGAACTGAGGCAGGGCTTAGAATTGAGAGATAAATATATTGTTCTGAATTTCTACTGAGGTGTTGGCACATCTTTCCACTGTGGAATGGACTTCTAGACTGTGGCTAAAATTAATTATCTTAATAATTTATTTAACTACTTCACTTTATTCTTCATATTTAATATTAATAGGCTTATTTACTGTTTAATGTGGTGAGAACTTATAAAGTTAGATTGTTGAGTAGATCATTATTATTTGTTTGATAAGGTATTCTTCCATCACTATTGCTGCAATTTTTTTCTGGTTGCAGAGGGTACATACTAGGGGATGAATAAACACAAGCATATTATATCAGACTTAAAATTTAAGTCTAAAGTCATTTTTGTCATAAGTACTTAATATTTTGATAATTATATTTAATACTGCTATTTTTGTTAATTAATTCTACTGCCTTGCTACAAAGATGTCTTTAGCTAAGTGGTATTACCCTGACTGTAAAGAGCCATGTATCCCCACTCTGGCTCTAGATCATTGGCTGCTACAGACTAGACTAGTTCAAAATGATTATTCTGAATGTGACCTAGATTGAATGTTTAGAGCTAGTTTTTGCCCTCACTGTCATTATTCAATTGAAGGCCTTACTCAGCCTCCTTTTCCCATTGAGTGGGTTCCATTAAATTTTACCAGGTGGACACATGAGAAGGCCTTCCATCCCATTTACTATGGCCCTCCGTTGGTTAGAAAAAATATATATCAATCCAAACTAGTTGCATTTAATGCTGCATTGAAGTTTATTTTGTCCACGATTAATAAATTCTTAGACCAGAGAGAGAGACTTGGTAGTTATATTGAAATGGCATCTGAAAGAGAAATAACTGTAATGACTTCTTCACGGAAGACTGTAATGACTTTATTTCTGAAGAGATTTTCATGGAGAAACCAACCTAGTTTTAGTTACTCATGCTAAGACCATTGCCTCTTTCTACATTCATAAGACTAATGTTATGTTTTCATTTACTGAGGTTAAAGATGTAATCCAGCAGTAGTTCCTAGAATTCTATTGAAAAGGTATCATCACAGAACCGTCTTAATAATTATACCTTAATATGATGTAAAGTGAAAAGGACACTATACTTTTGTCAACTGCTGTAAATTTGTTCTTAAAGCTTTTAAAACTGTTTTAAATAAGTATAATTTTTATACTTATAAAAACTTATGTATAAAACTTATAGGTGGGCTGGAGGGTTTTACTGGGGAGAAAAAGGCAACAAATATAATACTTTCAACAATACATATTTAAAAAAATATGTATAGTTTTCTCTGAATTATTTTAGAGCTTAAAATGTGGTCTATGAACATCAGTTTCACTAAACTGTCTATATACTTATATAAAAAGCTTTATCACTTGAATATGGTTTAACATAATTATAATTTACTTCTCATATTCCCAAGGATTATTCCATGAATACTAAATATAACACTACAGGACTAGATCATGTAAATCCCCTAAAAATCTTGCTCAAATACAATGGCTTAAATTGAATAGAGTACATACCTTACTTATAGGTGCCTACTTATATAACAACTAGAGGTTATGAATGGAAATTCATGCACTGGAAGGGGGCCATCTCACAGTCCAGGAGCCCTCAGAGGCAACCCAGCGATCAGGGGAAGACAATGGCCCATCACACCTTTGCTGCTGCTACTGCTGGCAGCGCAAGCCTCGGCAGGCCCTGGTTAACCACCTGAGACTCAGGAGGCAGGTGCACAGAGGGCTGGGCTTGCCTGAGGGTGGGCCTAGCTTTGCCACACACCTGCCACCCCAGTGAGGTTGAGGGGATTGCACCATCTTATGGCTGTGGGTGCCATCATCATTGAGGGTGTGGCAGTCAATTAGCGTATCCCCTCCTTATTGCTGTGGGAGCTGCCTTCTTTGAGGGTGGGGCAGTCAATTAGCATATCCCCTCCTTATTGGCTCTGTGTGCCACCATCTTTGTGATGGCATGAGGGTCAATTAGCATATTTCCTCTTTATTAGATAGGCTTTTCCTCAACAGTTTGTATATACAAACCAAAGAAGGTGACCAAACATCACAAGTATAATCATTGTGGTAGACATTATGGGAAGCAAAGGGAAAGGATTTGAACATATACGTGAATTCCAAAATAAAAAGACTAATAATATATTAGTATTTCTGATCCTTACAAATATGTAGATTTTGTCTGGTTTTGTTTGTTTTATCTATACTACTTTTAGGAGAAAGCAAAATTAACCTTCCTCATTTCTATCTCAATATATTTACCCTCAATAACTCAACTGTTTAGTTTTAATTTTCCAGCAAGTTCCTCATATTTCCTCAGAATTTTATTTTAATGCTATGGGAGAAGTTTCATATGATAATTTGTAAGGACCCCATGAATGTATCATCATGTGACTATTGTGTCTCATCATGTTGTTTCCAAGCTTTCTTTATTTTTACCATCAAAGTTATTCTTGCCTATAAAATAAATATTTGCTTACACATGAATTACCAGTAGATGTGATGAATAATTTTCCTTTTCATGTAAAGTATTTTTGGCCATCAAAATATTTAGATTCATTTATTGTGCTTCCCATTTAGTATAAATGAAGACAGTGTGCCACAATACATAATATCCCTTCTCCTCCCCCCAATTCATTTACTTGACAAATACTTGAGTATCTACTCTGCATCAGCATCGATATAAGTACTAGAGATAGTCAAGCAAAAACATGCACAATCCATTCCATCATGGTATTTAAAAAATGTAGATAGCCTAGACAAACAATAATAAAAAAAATGACACTAATTAAAGCAAAGTTCTAACTTGGATTAAGTCTAGACTCGAGTTTCATGTAGTTCAGAGAGCTTTTAATGGTGAATTTGGCCTGTGAATTTGGCCCAGGCAGTGACACTGAGATGGCATCTTAAAGATACACAGGAATAGGGTGACTATGTAAGGGAAGAACATTCTATGCAGAAGTCATGTGCATAATACAAAAGAGTTAGAATGGGGGAAGATGATAAGCTATGGATAGGACCATTGTGGTTTGATTATGACATTGGACAGGTAGATAGGAACCAAACCATTTTGGAACTTCAGACCTCATGCTGCATTTCTGCCATGATCCTAAGAGCAAAGAGAAGCCAAAAATCATTCTCAGACCATTCTTGTGGATGTCATGGCTGTCATAATTGCACATTAAAATGGCAATGCTCTTCTGAAGTCTTTCAGGAAAATCTCTGGGAAATTGACCAAGTTTAACACTTTGACAAATGACAAAGGGAAATGATTACATAAGCATTTGCTCTTGAGTTACTGTTCTAAATGCTTCACATACCTTAATTTAATCTTCCCAACAGTACATGGAGGTAGATACTGTAAACATTACTAGTTCATGGATGAAGAAACAAAAGCACAGAAACCTTCAGTAACTTGTCCAAGTTAAAATTGTAAAACTGTGATTTGAACCTAGTTTGTTTGCCTCCTGATACTCCATTTTTAAGCATTATACTTTTGATGACCCTCTGTCTGCTGGGAGTACTATTCAGAAATACTAAAATAGTTCCCTAATTTCAGCATGGAAATGTTGTGCATCTAGTAAGATGGAAAATGCCACCTCTGCTTTTTGCATTACATCATGATGATGACACTGCTAATCACCCAATAACAGCAATCATCCTGTTCCTCCAAATTATCTTACTTCAATTCCTCCTCCTATATTCTAGAACACTAAAACCTGATTTCCTTAAATTTATGAACATTGATAGATTCAACTAAAATTTTTTATAAACAATGTAACATAGGGTGAAATAATATTATGCTATATGGTCTTGATAAAGTTTTAAACTGTTAATTACATAGTTTTATCCAAAGGAGATATTAGGCAATTGTTTGAGGAATATAGACACTTCTTTTTATATTTTCCATTGTCATTCCCCCCTTTTTATCCCCTCTAAAACTATTCATTGTTTAACTAAACTAAATACAATGTGCTGCTCAGTGAGCAACAATCTATCAGGAAAACATCCATAAGAATAAAAAATAGCCTAGCTGGCATGGCTAGTGGTTGAGCATTGACCTATGAACCAGGAGGTCACGGTTGGATTCCTTGTCAGGACATATGACCAGTGTGGGGCATGCAGGAGGCAGTCAATCAATGATCTCATCATTTATGTTTGTATTTCTTCTTTCCTCTCTGAAATCAATATATATATAAAAACTAGACCGTTTGAATTGATTAAAGCAAAAACGAATTTGGCCCTGGCTGGTGTGGTTAAGTTGGTTGAGTGTTATCCCATGCAGTTAAATTCCCAGTCAGGGCTCAATCTCCAGTAGGGAGTATGCAGAAGACAGCCAATGCCAGTTTCTCTCTCACATAGATGTTTCTCTCTATGTCCCTCTCCCTTTCTCTCTTTCTAAGATAAATTAAAAAAACAAACACACATATTAATTTAAAAAACAGTATGGAATATTACATGGAATTAAAACCAGTTAAGGGACCTAAAGTATATTTCACAGCACCAGTGTCTTCTTTATATCTTATTTAATTTTTTATAGTAAATTGAGATTATATAAAAATTATGTATATATTGATCAAAGACACATTATTTACATTCCCTTTATGGTGATTACTTGGCAATATAGATACATTAATGAATAAATAAATATTACTTGATCAGTTACTATGTGCCCAGCATTTTTGGTGCTTTATGAAGTTTATGCTTTGAGCAAAGAGGTAATATGTACAAATATGTAATAAAGTTCAGTTTGAGACACTATATACAGAGATTCATAATTACCAAGGGATTCTTTTAGGAAGTTTGAGTGGACATGCAGGAGATTACCTGAAGTTCTGGGCACAGTTAGGGTCAGTGGACATGGCTGTCTAGAAGGCTATGAGCTTTATGTATCTCCCGAAGAGCTTTTTATATATGAAGAGAAGGCCAAAACCTGGAAGAGCTCAAAATTAGGTTTCCTTGGAGTTGGTGATCTGATCATAAAAGCAAAGTAGTGTGGTGAAAATATCAGGCTCAGCCTCGGTTAGTGTGGCTCAGTTAGTCATCCTATACACCAAAAAGTGGCTGTCAGGGCACATATGTAGGTTGTGGGTTTGATCCCCATGAGGCAATGCATTGAGACTACTTCTCATATCTATGTTTCTCTCCCTCACCTTTTCTCTCCCTCTCCCCCTCCCCCTTCCTCTATCCCTTCTGCTCTTTCTAAAATCAATAAAACCATATCCTTGGGTGAAGATTTATAAAAGAGAAAGAAAATAGCATCAGACTGGCAACTTGAAAACTTGAGTTCTAGTTCTTATTCTTTTACTAAATAATATGGGATCCTGCATGGATTACTTAACTGTTCTGTGATTTTTTAAAAATATCTTTTGAGAGTTAGAAACATCAATGAGAGAGAACCATCAATCAGCTGCCTCCTGCATGCCCCCTACTGGGGAAGTGCCCACAACCAAGGTACATGTCCTTGACTGGAATCGAACCTGGGACCTTTCAGTCAGCAAGCCGACACTCTATCCACTGAGCCAACCCGGTTTCTGCTCTTCTGTGATTTTTGTTCCTCTTTTATAAAGAGGTGCTAGGGAGGAAAAAAGCATGTTAAAAATAGATGACTTCTTTCCAGAAATAAACTTATATTATTCAAAGACACAAAGGGTGGTTTCTGTTATTACAAACTAGAGGCCCAGTGCACAAAATTCACACCTGGGGCGAGGGCGGGAGAGTTGTCCCTCAACCCAGCCTGCACCCTCTCCAACCTGGGACCCCTTGAGGGATGTCCAAACCTGGTGGGATTGGATCTAAATGATCGGTCGGACATCCCTCCCACAATTCAGGACTCCTGGCTCCCAACTGCTTGCCTGCCTCTGCCTGATTGCCCCTAACTGCTTCTGCCTGCTAGCCTGATCACCCCCTAACCACTCCTCTGCCAGCCTGATTGACGCCTAACTGCTTCCTACCATCCCAATTTCTCCTAACTGCCCTCCCCTGCTGGCCTGGTCACCCCTAACTGCCCTCCTCTACAGATCTGGTCCACCCAAATAGCCCTCCCATGCAGGCCTGGTCCCCCTAAACTGCCCTTTCCTGCAGGCCTGGTTGTCCCCACCTGCCCTCCCCTATATACCTGGTCTCCCCCAACTGCCCTCCTCTGCTGGTCCAGTCACCCCTAACTGTCCTCCCTGGTGGTTTGATCACCCCTAACTGCCCTCCCCTGTAGGCCTGGTCCTGCCCAACTTCCTTTCCCTGCAGACCTGGGTCCCACAACTGCCCTCCATTTCTGGCCTGGTCTCCCGCAACTGCTATCCTCTGTTGGCCTAGTCACCCCTAATTGGCAACAACTACCCTCCCCTACTGGCCATCTTGTGGTGGCCATCTTTTGTCCACATGGGAGCCATCTTTGACCACATGGTGGCAGCCATTTGTGTCTTGGAATGATGGTCCATTTGCATATTAACCTTTTATTAGGTAGGATAGATCGTACTTGCCAGGGCCACTGTGCTCAGCAGCACCAACTGTACACTTTGTATTAAAAAGGAAAGCCATTCACACAGACCGATTGACATTGCTGAGGCTACTCTGCAGAAGCAGTTTAGATGTCGACTGATGAAATCACACACACAAAGAAGGTATGAACAAGTTTATTAAATATGAAGCTTTTAAGAGAGCATGGGGCTCCCAAGCTGGCCTAAAAAATGGCCCGAGAGATCAAGAAAAGGATATTGGCTTATTTTTATGTGACTACTGGTTGAGGTCATGGTTAGGGTAGAAAATAAAGCATATATAAATTGATTCAAAAACAATAGCAAGGTAATACCATATTTTACCAAATTGAAAATGCCATGTAAGATGCATTATATTTTTACACAAAGAAAAAAAAAAGATTCTACGTAATACACTCTGCCATAACATAAAGTTTCAAAGACCATTTTTACTTTAGAAATGCTGAAATGTGACAAAAAGTCAATGATATATCCTGAAATCTTATTGGGTATTTTTTCCTGCGAACATTTTTTTTTTAGTTAGTAACAGTCATGCAAAGGAACTCTGTACTCATTCCTGTATAAGATTCGTTAATTGAGGCACCATATGTTTCTTATTAAAGTCATATATCCTATAAAGTTGCATATTTACAATGTTTAAAATGATTTTTTTAGCATGAACAAGAAAGAGTCATAATATGGCTTCATTTTATATGTTGAAAATCTTGACTCCACCCCCTATTAGCTAATACTTGTTTTTCAGACAATTACTTCTGAATAGACTGCTTGAATTTGATCTAGCTAATTTTGAAATCCTCTTTTCTATATTTTCAGTATGAAATCACAACACATGCTTTCTATGCCCCTTAGTCCTAAGAAGTACAGGAGAAGCAAGAAGCATGTACGTTATGGCAAAAGTTCATTCATTATGAACTGACTATTATACAGGTCAGAGTTGGGGTCTGAAACAAAGAAAACATGATAGGAAATAATGAGAGATGTTAAATCTTCTCTCAAGAATTCTCAGACTGGGCCCCCTTTTTCTTTATTTTTTTAAAATATATTTTTATTTATTTCAGAGAGGAAGGGAGAAGGATAGAGAGATAGAAACATCAATGATGACAGAGAACTATTGATTGGCTGCCTCCTGCACGCCCCCTATTAGGGGGATCGTGCCTACAACTCCAGCATGTACCCTTGCCCTGAATCAAAACTGGGACCCTTTATTCCACAGGCGGACGCTCTATCCACTGAGCCAAACCAGCTAGGGCCCCCTTTTTTCTTTAATGAGGATGCTCAGCAGCCTCCCAGCAGACACAGATCTCTGTGAGTCCCTGACTGGCAAAATAATCACCCTCGAGGTTGAGCCCAGCAACACCACCAAATACATTAAAGTTAATATCCAAGTCTAGGAGACATCCCGCCTGACCAACAGTGTCTTTTTTTGTGGGCAAACAGCGGGAAAATGGCGGCGCTCTGGCAGAATACAACATCTTTAAAGCGTCTGCCCTGCACTTGGTACTTCCTCTGCAAGGTAGCATCTTGTAGCCTCCCCTCCATCAGCTCATCCAGAAATATAACTGCGACAAGATGATCTGCTGCAAGTGTTGGGCCATTTGCCTTCACCCCCATACTGTCAACAAATGCATCCACACCAGCAATCTGTGCACCAAGAAGCAAGGTCCCTCCATCACCTCCTGGGCTGCAGGGTAGCCCTGGAATCTCAATAAAGTTTCCTTTTTATTGACTGGAGCAATTGAAAAAAAGAATAATTCTTAGACTGAATCTCAAATTAATGATACTCACTGAAGTCCTCTGCAGTGATCACTAGGAAGTATAGCTCCAAAACACCATATGTTCTCCTCAAAATAACCAGGGTAGAACTCACCTGATCCCTGGTCCAGGGCTATTAGGTTGCAATCTATAAGTAAATGACAATGTTTTTTTTCTTTAAAAAAATAATTTTAGAAGTAACAAATTGGTTTTTAGATATTGATGTGCAATGTATAATTCACAGTTTGTTTTTAATGTAAATAGTGAATCCCCTTGGCCCTAAGGAAGACCTAATCGACAAAGAGACATTTTAAAAAATAACTGCCTCACAGATATACTTGGAAGAAAAATATGAATGTATTCACTTCATGCCATTAGTGTAGGATACACAGCATTTTCCAGGATTATCTTTTCCTTTCCCAAAAAATATATTCTCATGTGACGGTTAGAAGAAAATTATTTGAATATTACTGCTTTTGCATGTTACATATGCCATCTCTTTTCTCTTTGTCCTGGTGGACCATATCCTTTAGGTTGGAATTATACCTTCTCCTTTGGGGAAAAGCCTCAATTCGAATTTTTCCCCTCTTTCTTCTGATTCCCTCACCCATCTCCCTTTTGGCAACCATCTGCTTGTTCTCTACATCTATGGGTCTGTTTCTATTTTACTTTATTTGTTTTGCTTTGTTAGATTCCACATATAAGTGAAACCATAGAGTATTTGTCTTTCTCCATCTCACTTATTTCACTTAACTCAATACCCTGTAGGTCCACCCATGTTGTCAGAAATGGTAAGATTTCATTAATATTTCTGTGTAATATTCCATTGTATATATAGATATAGACATATAAGTAGATATAGCTCTATGTATAGCTACTATCTTTTTGTCCATTCATCTATTGATAGGCATCTAGGTTGCTTCCATATCTTTGACATTGTAAATAATGCTGCAATGAACATACGGGTACACATATCTTTTAAAATTGATGTTTTTGCTTTCTTTGGATAAATATCCAGAAGTGGAATTATGGAGTCATATAGTAGCTCTATTTTTAATTTTTTAAGGAATCTCTATACTACTTTCCATAGTGTCTACACCAATTTGAAGTCCCACCAATAGTGCACAAGGGTTCACTTTTCTCCACATCCTCTCCAACATATTATTTGTTGATTCTTTGATAAAAGTCATTCTGACTGGCATGATATGATATGAAATTGAGGTATATGCCCTTGACCAGAATCTAACCTGGGACTCTTCGTGTCTGTGGACCAACACTCTATCCACTGAGCCAAACCAGCTAAGGTGTATTGGTGTGTGTGTTTTTAAATTTAATCAAGATAAATTTATTTTATATTTAATTTTAATTACTGTTGACTTTTAATATTTTATATTAGTTTCAGGTGTACAGCATAGTTATTAGACATTTTTATAATCTACAAAGTGATCCCCCAGATAATTCTAGTACCCACCTGACACCATATATAATAATCACAATATGATTGACTACTAGAGTCTTGGTGCATGACATTCATGCACTGGGAGAAAGGTGGTGGGCATCCCTCAGCCTGGCCTGCACCCTCTCGCAGTCCGGGACTATTCCTCGGGGGATTTCTGCCTGCTGGCTTAGGAGTCCTTAGCGCTGCTGTGAATGGAGAGGCTCCTACCATTGCCACTGTGCTCGCCAACTGTGAGCCGGCTTATGGCTTAGTGGTGCTCCCTCTGTGAGAGCACACTGACCACCAAGGGGAAGCTCCTGCATTGAGCATCTGCACCTTCATTGCGCATCATAGTGACCATTCGTTCTGCCGTTTGGACAATTTGTATATTAGGGTTTTATTATATAAGATTCTCTATGTTGTGCTTTACATCCTCTTGAATATTCTGTAACTATCAATTTGCACTTCTTATTCTCTTCACCTTTATCACTCATCCTCCAGCCCCTCTCCCATCTGGCATCCATTTGTTTGGTGCCAAATGACTACTAGATTTATCAGGGTGATCACTTCTTAGTAATATAAATGTCTAATCACTGGGTTATACAGTTGAAATTAATATATATATTCAATAATATATATTGAAAACAAAAAAAATATTTAAAAGAAAAGAAGTAAAAGAATGTGAAAAAAGGAAATTAGCCACATTTCTCTTTGCATCAATATAGGAATGCTACTCAACTGCTCATTTACTGATGTTCCATGCATAGAAATGTCTCTTTTTGAAGAGCTGAATCATGATGTAGCAAGCATGAAATAACTGTCCCTTAATGAATATGATTCCTTTAGCAACTTATACTTCTGCTGTCCCTAAAGCAACACAAAATTGCTTGTTTGGTTAAAGACCACTAAGTTGGGGTGTTTTGTTCTCTGGAGTTCAATTGCTGCTGTGTTCATTTTCTAATAAAACATGCCAAAGTTAAAAACAGCATGGCCACAGGAGAAGCAGTAGAAAGCACTACACAGCTGAAAGAAAATTTAAAAAAAATGTGAGCACAGCACAATGCTAAAGCCCTCAGTGCCTTTGTGGACTTTGTGCTGTGCCTGCAGGTCAAGGCCAACCCCTTTCAGCCTGGCAGGTCCCTTATTCAAATTGAGAAATAAATCTCCTGTGTTGTCACCTAGAAATGCCATTGCCCTTCCCTCAAGAAAAAGCACATTTACCCTTTTGATGTTTTTTTTTTTAATTTAAAAATAATGTGTATGATGGGTGTGTGTGTGCGTGTGTGTGTGTGTGTGTGTGTGTGGTGGGTTGCTCTCAAGAAATCATTAAAAAGTACTCAGTATTAGCTATATTAGAGTATAGTGAATAAATGTATCAAGAGATAGTATATAGGTCAATTTTTTAGTCCTGTCTTTCCACAGTGTTTATAAGGAAACAACAAACAAATAAACAGTGTTTTATATAAGGGGAGACTCATTAGATAGAATAGACAGCAGCCTTTTCATATTTTGTGTTGCACAAAGAAATATTTATTTTCCACTAGAAGCCAGTGCATGAAATTAGTGCACGGATAGGGTCCCTAGGTCTGGCCAGTGATCAGGGCCTATTAGGGCCTTCTGGCTGCTGGCAAGGGCTTTTCTTCTGGCTGGCAGCTGGGACCTGGGACCTTCTTTCCCCTCTGCCAGCTGCCAGCTGCCAACCAGGGTTTTCCTTCATTCTGCACTGCCCCCTCATAGTCAGCTCATGTCATAGAGAGTGATTGAACTCCCATCTTCTTGTTGAACTCCCAAGGGAACACTTTGCATATTATATATATTTTTTTCCATTGATTTCAGAGAGGGGGAGAGAGAGAAACATCAATGGTGAGAGAGAATAATCAATTGGCTGCCTCTTGGATGCCCCACACTGGGAATCATGCCCACAACCTGAACATGTGCCCTTACCAGGAATTGAAGCATGACCTCCTGGTTCATGGATCCATGCTCAACCACTGAGCCATGCTGGCTGGGTGCCCCTCATGATTTTGTTTATTAACATTGTTGTGGTGGGTTAAATTTTTCATATAGTCTGAAGCACTAAAAGCTCAGGTCAAAATGCAAACCATATCAATAATGGGAACTATTTAAAGCAACAACAAACATTAATTTACCTTGAATAAGTTTTGCTTTCCATAATGGGGCAAAAGATAAATCTTTATCGATGAGGGGGAAAAAGTGAACCCCATAACCTTGGTCAAGTGTTTTAAGTTAGGTTGGTGCAGGTGGGAGAAAGGATGAAAAAAAAAATTAGCGGGAAAGTTCTCCTATTTAACAATGTCACCGAGGGTTAATTTTATTTATTTATTCATTTATTTATTTTTAATTTTTATTAATTTTTATACATATCTCCCCATTGCCCCCCTCCTTCCCAGGCATACCCCAACCCCTCAGTTCCTATGTTCAATGGTTATGCTTACATGCATGCATACAAGTCCTTTGATTGATATCTTATCTAGCTCACTTAACTATAATCTTCCTGCTGTAATTTCACAGTCTGTTTGAAGCTTTACTGTCTCTGTATCTATCCTTTTGTTCATCAGTTTATAATGTTCTTTATTATCCACATATGAGTGAGATCATGTGATGCTTCTCCTTCATTGACTGGCTTATTTCACTAAGCATAAGGTTCTCCAATTCCAACCAGGTTAATTTTAAATGTATATGTGTTAAAAATAAGGTTCAGAACTAGGTAATTCCCAGGTTTGCTGGATGATCTACGACATTAACTGGAAAGAGCAGTTAAAGGCCAAAATACTCCAGGGGGAAAATGTGTAGCTCCTCAGAGTAAAAGGCTAAAATTGGGGACTGAGAAATCAGTAAATGAAATGGGGATTTCCTAACTGATCATAAAGCTATCCTTAACCTATAGCAGCAATTTTCAATCTTTTTCATCTTATGGCACATATAAACTAATCACTAAAATTCTGTGGCACACCGAAAACCATATTTTTTGCTAATCTGAAACACACAAAAATAGGTATAATTTTGATTCATTCACACCACACAGCTATTGTTGTGTTGACTGTTGTCGTTTTTGTATTCGACAATCTAGGGAAAAGATGTCAGTTTCCCTGACTAAATAGTCAGGTACAATATTTCATGTTTTAAAAATTCTTATGGCACACTGGTTGAAAATCGCTGACTTGCAGGAATACATACTTGAGTTTTTAACATGTATTGTGATTATTTGTGCAGATTATTTTGCAGTGGTAGCTAAAGAATCTTGAGTTGTCATTTAGAATATGCTGTTCTTAGTAGGAAAGGATGTATTTCTGCCTATGATTCTTGTGTTAGTAGGCACTCTTATGTTTTATTGTGGTTAAATGTATATAACACACAATTTACTATTTTAACAATTTTTATTTGTACAGTACTGTGGCATTAAGTACTTACATATCACCACCCTCCATCTCGAGAACATTTTCCACTTCCCCAACTGAAACTCTGTGTATGTAGAGCATAAGATAACTCCCCATGCTCCCATACCCAGGTCCTGACAACTACCTTTACATTCTGTCTCTATAAATATGACTATCCTCTGTCCTCATATCAGTGGAATCATACAGTATTTGTGTTTTTGTGTCTGGTTTATTTTATTTAGCCTAATGTCTTTAGAGTTCATACATGTATCACAATTTCCTTCCTTTGTTAAGCTGTATAATACCCCAGTGTATGTATGTACTACTAGTATACTTTCTCTCTACAGGCATCTGTTGAAGGATTCTTGGGTTGCTTCCACCTTTTGGCTATTGTGAATAATGCTGCTATGTATGTGGATGTAAAAACACCTATTTGACTGTGTGTTTTCAATTCTTTTTTCTTTAAATAAATTTTTATTTATTTCAGAGAGAGGAAGAGCAAGAGAAAGAGAGAGAGAGAGAGAGAGAGAGAGAGAGAGAGAGAGAGAGAATCATTGATCAACTGATTCCTGTAGGGAATCAAGCCTAAAACCTGGGCATGTACCCTGACCAGGAGTTGAAACATGACTGCCTGGTTTATGGGTTGATACTCAACCACTGAGCAACACTGGCCAGGCTTCAATTCTTTTGGACCATATACCCAGAAGTAGAACTGTTGGATCATATGGTAATTCTTTCTGATATTTTATTGTTTATTATTTTTATTTTTTAACTTTATTTTTATTGTTGACAATTATTACAGATGTCCTTTCCCACTACCCCTGTCCCCGAGCTTTGCCTACCTCAACCCAGTTCCTTGTCCTTCACCACACTTTTATCTGTGTCCATGGACTATGCATATATGTTCTTGGGCTAATTCCTTCACCTTCTTTCATCCAGTCCCCCTTGGCCATTCCCCTCTCACACTGACAGCTGTCAGTCTGTTCCATGTCTCCATGCCTCTGGACCTAATTTGGTTGTTAGTTTATTTTGTTCACTAGATTCCACATGTAAGTGAGTTCATATGGTATTTGTCTTTCTCTGACTGGCTTATTTCACTTAGCACAATAATGTCCTATGGTAATACTATGCTTACTTCTTTGAGGAACCACTATGCCATTTTTGACAGAAGTTGTACCATTTTACATTTCCATCAGCAATGCACAAGGGCTCTAACCCTCATCAGGAGTGGTTATTTTCTTTCTTTTGTTGTCTTTGTTTTGGTAACAGCTCACCCTAATGAGTGTAAAGTAGCATCTCATTGAGATTTTGATTTGCATTTTCCTAATGATTAATAATGTTGTGCATGTTTTCATGTGCTTACTGGCCATTTCCATATTTTCTTTGTTGAAATGTCAATTCAAGTTCTTTGTCCATTTTTAAATCATACTGTTATTTTGTTGTTGAGTATAAGGATTTTTTATATATTCTGAATATTAATTTATTATCAGATCTATAATTTGCAAATATTTTCTGCACTTTTATAGGTTGCCTTTTCATTCTGTTGATAGTATTCTTTGATGTGCCAAACTATTTAATTTTTATAAAGTGCAATTTACCTATTTTTTCTTTTGTTGCTTGTGCTTTTGATGTAATATCCAAGAAATAATCACTAAATCCAATGTTATAAAACCTTTTCCCTAAGTTTCTTTTCTAAGAGCTTTATAGTTTTACCTCTTACATTTATGTCTTTGAACAATTTTGAGTTAATTTCTGTATAAGCTTTACTTCTCATATACTCTAGTACATGAGAAAATTGTTGGGAATGTTGTAATGTTTAGACAGTAATATATGTTTGACCTTATGCTCAGCACATTTATGATCTCATTTAATCCTCAAAATTGTTTTGTTAGTTAAACACTATATATCTCCATTTTGAAAAAGCAGAAAGAGGTACAGAATGGGAAGATAACTGATCCAAAGTCACAAACCTACTAAGTGACAGAACTGTGATTCAAGCCATTTCTGTTTTACTACTAAAACTACACACACATATATACATGTACAATTGTGTATAATCACACAATTTTTTTCAGCTATACCTGGATTTTCTTTCTTTCTTTCTTTTTTAATTACACAAAGGTATATATGTGCAGTGTATGGAGTGACACTGAGCAGATCAGGAAGCTTGATAGACATTAGTTCTCTCCCTCCTCAGCATCTCTATCTGTTTTTTGCAGGTCCACAGAGTGAAATGGTCCTTAAGTTACTGCATGATTAGGGTGCTGCCTTTGTCGGACTCTTCATTCTCTGTATCCAGTTCAACAATTGCATCATCAAATACTGCTTTGCCAGGATGCAAGCCTTTTCAGGAGAGTTTGGGATCTCAGAATAAAATACTGAGACTTTTAGTGCCAGGCCAAGTGGAATTGGGTATGTGAGCTATTTTTCTTTCTTACTAATTTCCAATGCTTCCTGGTAAGCCTGCCCGAACTTTCACAGGGTGGTTGGTGATTTGCTTTTTGTCTCCAGATGCCACTTTCGAAAGAGATCTAGAATAATCTTGCATTCTCAAGCAGAACACCTTACTTACTGGTTGTGTAACATTGGGAATAAGATATTTGTCCCACAGCTTCAGAGCATTCTTGCAGCTTTCCTGCAGTGCTGCCTGTGTCTTCTTGTGGTATTCTCTGCCCATCTGCTGCTGCTTTTCATTTTCTCTGTTTTCTGTGCAGTGCTAGAGAAAATACCAGAAAGAAAGGGGCACCCACTACATTTTTGAAGGCAACAAAGAGCAGGTTTCTCCATTAGAGAGTTCATGCCCCTGCTCTGAGACTTGTGACTGCCTTCATGGGTACAGCCATAGCATGATAGGCCTTTCTGTACCAGTTCACATTTTTTAATTGAGAGAGAGAGAGAAAGAGATATTTATTGTTCCATTAGTTTATGCATTCATTGGTTACTTCTTTTTTCCTTTTTTAAAAAATAAATCTTTATTGTTGAAAGTTTTGCATACACTGAGTGGCCATATTATTATGATCTCTGAATGCATAGTAATCTGGCTACTCAGTGTATATCCTATGTAATAAAAGGCTAATATGCAAATTGTCCCCTTGACCAAGTTTGACCAACAGGTAGGCCAGCCAATTGCCCACATTCCCTCCGCTGACCAGGCTGACTGGACCCTACCAATGCATACAATTTGTGCATGGGAGGGGATGTCCTTCAGCACAGCCTGTTTCCTCTCCAATCTGGGAACCCTTGAGGGATGTCTAACTGCCCATTTAGGCCTGATCCAGGTAGGATCGGACCTAAACGGGCAGTCAGACATCCCTCTCACAATCCAGGACTGCTGGCACCCAACTGCTCACCTGCCTGCCTTCCTGATTGCCCCTCACCGCTTCTGCCTGCCAGACTGATCACCCCCTAACCATTCCCCTGCCAGCCTGATTGATGCCTAACTGTTCCCCTGCCAGTCTGTTTACCCCTAACTGCCCTCCCCTGTGGACCTGGTCACCCTTAACTGCCCTTCCCTGGAGGTCTGGTCACCCCCAACTTCCCTCCTTTGCCAGCCTGGTAACCCCCAAATGCCCTCCCTTGCAGGTCTGGTCCCTCCCAACTGCCCTCACCTGCTGGTCATCTTATAGTGGCCATCTTGTGTCCAGATGGGAGCAGGATCTTTAGACCACATGGGGGCAGTCATTTAGATGGGATAGAGGTCTGGTACACAGGTGGAGGCCAGCTGGTTTGCCCTTAATGGTGTCCTGGATCAGGGTGGATGTTCCCTTGGGGCATGGGGTGGCCTGGCTGAGGGGTCTGTGGTGGTTTGCAGGCTGGCCACACCCCCCAGAGACCCATTTGGAGGCCCTGGTATCTGGGATTTATTTATCCTCTGCAATTGAAACTTTGTAGCCTGGAGCAGAGCCAAGCCTTCTCCTCACACAGCCATTGAAACTTCGTTGCCTTAAGTGGAGGCCTCCACTGGCCAGGCTTTGGGGAAATCTTGGCTTCCTCCATCGCCAGGGGCAACCCAAGCCTCTCTCCTGCTCTCTCTGTGGCCATAGCCATCTTGGTTGAGTTAATTTGCATACACATTCTAATTGGCTGATAGGCATGGCTGGTATGCTGGTAGGCATGGCTGGTGGGTGTGGTTGGTGGGCATAGTGAAGGTAAGATCAATTTGCATATTACTTTTATTAGATTCTATTTATATATTAAGTGGCCAGATTATTATGCATTCAGAGATCATAATAATCTGGCCATTCAGTGAATGTCCCCCACCTCCTGCATAGCCTTCTCAGACACTCCTCTGCCCCAAGTCTTCACCAACCTATTGTCAGTGTCTATGGGTTATGCATATATGCATATAAGTTCATTGGTTGATCTCTTCCATTCTTCCACCCTCTCCTGCCTTCCCTTTGCAGTTTGAAAGTCTGTTCAATGCTTCTCTGTCTCTGGGTCTATTTTTGTTCATCAATTTATGTTGTTCATTATATTCCACATATGAGTGAGATCATGTGATACTTATTTTTCTCCGACTGGCTTATTTCACTTAGCATAATGTTCTCCAGGTCAATCTATGCTGTTGCAATGGTAAGAGTTCCTTTTTTATTATAGCTGCATTGCATTCCATTGTGTAAATGTAATTCACTCATCTGCTGATAGTCACTTAGCCTGTTTCCAAATCTTAGCTATTATGAATTGTGATGCTATGAACATAGAGGTGCATATATCTTTTCTGATTGCTGTTTCTGAATTCTTGGGATATATTCTTAGAAGTGGGATCACTGGGTCAAATGGGAGTTCCATTTTTAATTTTTTGAGGAAACACCATACTGTTTTTCCACAGTGGCTGCGCCAGTCTGCATTCCCACCAGCAGTGCACAAGGCTTCCTTTTTCTCCCCATCCTTGTGAGTACTTATCATTTGTTGATTTATTGATGATATCCATTCTGACAGGTGTGAGGTAGTACCTCATTCTTGTTTTAATTTGAATATCTCAAATGATTAGTGACTAAGCACTTTATCATATGTCTGTTGGCCTTCTGTATGTCTATTATGGAGAAGTGTCTATTTAGGTCCTTTGCCCATTTTTAATTGGATTGTTTTTCTTCCTTTTGTTAAGCTGTATGAGTTCCCTGTAGATTTCAGAGGTCAACCCCTTATTGGATGTATCATTGGCAAATATGTTCTCCCATGGGGAGGGCACTCTTGTTATTTTATTGATGGTTTATTTTGCTGTGAAGAAGGTCTTTATTTTGATATAGTCCCATCTATTTATTTTCTCCTTAATTTCCATTGTCCTAGGAGATGTATCATTAAGATATAGCTATGAGAGATGTCTGAGATTTTGCTGCCAATGGTTTCTTTTAGGATTCCTATGGTTTCACATCTTACATTTAAGTCTTTTATCCACTTTGAGTTTATTTTTGTGAATTGTGTAAGTTGGGGGCCTAACTTATTTTATCTTTTTGCATGCATCTGTCTAACTTTTTAAACACCATTTATTGAAGAGACTCTCTTGACTCCATTGTATTCTCTTTCCTCTTTTGTCAAATATTAATTGAGCTTAATGGCTTGGGTCAATTTCCATGTTCACTGTTTTATTCCATTGGTCAATATCCCTGTTCTTGTGCCCATACCAGGCTGTTTTGAGAACAGTGACTTTGTAGTGTAGCTTGAAATCTGGTATTGTGATTCTTTCAACTTTGTTTTTCTTTCTCAAGATTGCTGTGGCTATTTGGGGTCTTTATTGATTCCATATAAATTTTTGGAGTATTTTTTCTTGCTCTGTGAAATATGCCATTGATGTTTTAATAAGTATTACATTGAATCTGCACATTGCCTTGGATATTATGGACATTTAAATCATGATGATTCTACCAATCCATCAGCAAGATATATTCTTCCACTTGCATATGTCTTCCTTTATATCTTTTTTCAATGTTCTGTAGTTTTCCAAGTTCAGGTCATTTATCTCCTTGGTTAAGTTTATCCCTAAGTATCTAAATTATTTTGGTTGTAATGGTAAATGGGTTGCTTGTTTGGTTTCCCTTTCTGAGAGTTCATTATTGGTGCATTAAAATGTCATGGGTATTACATTTTTCTGGTTATTAATTTTATATCCTGTTATATTGCCAAATTAATTTTAAGTCTAGTAGTTTTCTGATGAAATCTTTAGGGTTTTCTATGTACAGTATCATGTCATCTGTGAATAGTGACAGTTTTACTTCATCCTAATTTGGATGCCTTTTATTTCTTCTTCTTGTCTGATCACAATAGCTAGCATTTCTAGTACTAGTAAACAGGAGTGCTGAAAGTGGTCATCCTTGTATTGTTCCTGTTCTTGTGGGAAATGGTTTTAGTTTTTGTCCATTGAATATGATGCTGGCTATAGGTTTGTCATATAAGGTTTTTATTATGTTGAAGTGTGATCCCTTTATTCCCACTTTGTTGCGAGCTTTTATCAAAAAAAGTGTGTTGAATTTTGCTGAATTCTTTTTCCTGCATCTGTTAATATAATCATGTGGTTCTTATCTTTCAGTTTGTTTATGTGATGTGTCACATTTACTGATTTTCAGATATTATACCAGCCTTACATCCCTGGAAAAAGCCCCACTTGGTCCTGTTGTGTGATCTTTCTAATGTATTGTTGGATCTGATTTGCTAGAATTTTGTTGAGGATTTTAGCATCTATGTTCATGAGAGATATTGGTCTGCAATTATCTTTCCTTGTAGTGTCTTTATCTGGTTTTGGGATTAGTTAATGCTGGCCTCACAGAAAGGGATTGGAAGTGTCCCTTCTTTATGAATTTTTTGGAATAGTTTGGGAAAATAGGTATTAGTTCTTCTTTCAATGTTTGGTAAAATTCTCCTGTGAAGCCATCCAGATCAGGGCTGCTGTTTGCTGGGATTTTTGTTTGTATTATTGCCTTGATTTCATAAATAGTTATGGGTCTATTCAGGTTTCTGATTCTTGTTGATTGAATATTAGAATATTGTACTTTTCTAGGAATATGTCCATCTGCTAAAGATTGTCCAGTTTATTGGAGTAAAGTTGTTCAGATAATTTTTTATGATCCTTTGTATCTCTTGGGGACAGTGGTTACTTCACCTCTTGCTTTTCTGATTTTGTTGATTTGGGTCCTCTCTGTGTTTTCTTTTCTTTTCTTTTCTTTTTTCTTTTTTTTTGGTGAGTCTATATCAATCTTATTTATCCTTTCAGTTCTTGGTTTTATTTATTTATTTTTTTGTATATTTTTTTTCTATGTCACTTCTTACTTCTTTCTGCTCTGAACTTTATTATGTCCTTCCTTCTGCCCATTCTGAATTTTTCTTGTTTCTCTCTAATTCTTTAAGTTGTAGAGGTAGATAATTTATTATAATTGTTTCTTGTTTTTTGAGTTAGGCCTATAGAGCTATGAACTTCCCTCTCAGGACTGCTTTCATTGTGTCCCATAGATTTTTGGATGATTGTGTTTTCATTGTCATTTGTTTCCACAATGTTTTTTATTTATTCTTTGATATCTTTGGTAACCCATTCATTGTTTAATAGCATGCTATTTAGCCTTCATATGTTTGATTGTGTATGGCTGTTTTTATTGTAGTTGATTTCTAATTTCATGCCATTCTGATCTGAGAAGATGCTTGATATGATTTCAATCTTTTTGAGACTTAGCTTGTGTCCTAATATGTGAATGTTTATCTTTGAGAAAGTCTCATGTGCACCTGAGAAGAATG
This sequence comes from Lasiurus cinereus, assembly GCA_011751065.1. Lineage (NCBI taxonomy): Eukaryota > Metazoa > Chordata > Mammalia > Chiroptera > Vespertilionidae > Lasiurus > Lasiurus cinereus. The sequence continues at coordinate 8,266,010 of JAAGEH010000037.1, forward strand.
TACATTCTGTAGATTTGGGGTGAAATGTCCTGAAGATCTCAATGAGTTCCATCTGATCTAATGAGTCATTTAGGATTGCTTTACTTTGCTGATTTTTTGTCTTGAGGATTTATCCAGTTATGTCAGTGGAGTATTAAAGTCTCCTATTATGGTTGTGCTGCTGTCAATCTCTCTTTGATATCTTCCAGAAGATTTTTTATGTATTTGAGTGGTCTTGTGTTGAGTGCATATATGTTTGCCAAAGTTACATACTTTTGTTGTGTCGATCCCTTTAGTATTATGAAGGGGCCTTCCTTATCTCTTGTTATGGCCTTTACTTTGAGATCTTATTTTGTCAGATATAAGTATTGCTTCCCCAGCTTTTTTTTTCCATTTCTGTTTGCCTGAATATTTTTTTTCATCCTTTTACTTTTAGTCTATGTGAGTCCCTTGTTCTAAGGTGGGTCTCTTGTAGACAGTACATATATCGGGCATGTTTTCTTATCTGTTTGGCTACCCTATGTCTTTTGATTAGAGCATTTAATCCATTTACATTTGAGGTTATTATTGATATATACATTTTGTTATCATTTTTACTTTTCATGCTTGTGTTCCTTCCTCCATTTTTATTTCTTCTTCATAACAGTCCCTTTAACATTTTTTTTTTGCATTGCTGGTTTGGTAGTAATAAACTCCCTTATCACTTTGTTTTGTCTGTGAAGCTCCTGATTTCAATTGGCTGCTACTTGTAAGTGCCCTGACTGGAGACAGAACCTGCAGCCTTGGCATATCAGGAAGACTTTCTAACAACTGAGCTGCGTGGCCAAAACTGTACCAGCTCCCTTTTAACCATGTTCATTCTAGCGGAAGGACTGCTGAGGGTGAAGACATTGGTGCGTGGAGCTCTGAGCACAGTGACAGCTTACTTTCTAGGCTCACTCCCTATGCAGCTGCAATGTCCATGGGGGCAGTTATCCTGACTCCAGATTCTGCAGTGTCGGTGGAGGTGGCCTACAGAATATTTCTTGAGATAATTATGTTATTCATCTTTCTCTCACCTCATTTCAGGAGACCAGAATTTTTGCAAGTTGTGGAGCAGAAAGAGCCTGTCATTTTTTAAAAAGCTGAACACAATGAAGAAATAATCTCTGTGTCTCTCCCCCCAACCCCTGCCTCAGACAGATGTGAGGAAAAATCAACACATATGATCACTGAGAGGAGGAGAAGAGAAAATCCGGGAAACTTGAAGAGAATGAGGATTCCATAGGTACTCATGAAATTCATATACAAAATGGTGGCAGCACCCTTAAGAGATTATAATAACTCAGATGGGTTGGATATTGGATACAATTAGGAAAATTGGATCCTAGGACTAAAGTGCAAGTCTCTCCCTTATGCCTATGCCATTAGTGTGGCATTTAGGCAGCATAGCCCAAGACATGAAAGGGGCCTGAAGTTAGCACTAAGGGCAGTAATAAGTATAAATCAGTATGAACCAACATTTTTAAACTTGATGCTCAACACACCAAATATTGCAAATATGATAAAATAGGGTTTGGACGTTTATTCTCTACAAATCCCCATGTTCTCATATTTAATGACTAATTGATAGGAAATCAGTGAAGCTAAAATATAACATAAAACACCTAATACAGGTCACCTGTAGGCACCAATATGATAATTATCTTTCTGTCACTTCCCACATCCCCACTGTTTCCTAGTGCTTATCATACATTTTCTAGGACAGAAAAATACCTTGTTATTTTTCAATGTTCCCAGTCTAAGAATCATTGCAATTAGACAAGGTCCTCAAATAACGTTTCTTTTTAACATTGAGGAGATGCTATAGGAATGTTTACATCAATTAAACTATGATAAAATTGGTTTCATTATACACCATTTTGTTTGAAGTTGTGAACCTGTCGATGCTGTTAAGTGAGGCCTTACTGTAATCCCTTTTAGAATGTAGTCCAGAGGAGCAAATTTTCTCCTAGAATGTAGACATATTTCAGTCTATGAATATTATATATATACTGGAGGCCCATAGCACAAAATTTGTGCATAGGGAGGGGAGAGTATTCTTTAGCCCAGCCTGCACCTTCTTCAATCTGGAACCTCTCGAGGGATTTCTGACTGCCCATCTGGGATTGGGCCTAAATGGGCAGTCGGACATTCCTCTCAAAATCTAGGGCTGCTAGCTCCCAATTAAGTACCTGCCTGCCTTCCTGCTAGTCCCTAACTGCTTCTGCCTGCTATCCTGATCACCACCTAACCATTCCCCTGCCAGCTTGATTGATGCCTAACTGCTCCCTTGCCAGCCTATTTGCCCCTAACTGCCCTCTCCTATAGGCTTGGGTCCCCCACAACTTCCCTCCCCTGCAGGCTCGGTCACCAACAACTTCTCTCCTCTACCAGGATGGTCACCCCTCCCATGCAGGCTTGATCACCCCCAACTCCCCTCCTTTGCAGGCCTGATCCCTCTCAACCATCCTCCCCTGCAGGCCATCTTGTGGTGGTCATCTTGTATCCACATGGGGGCAATCATCTGTGTGTTGGAATGATGGTCAATCTGCATATTATTCTTTTATTAGGTAGGATAGAAGCCTGGTGCATGGGTGGGGGCCAGCTGGTTTGCCTTAAAAGGTGTCCCAGATCAGTATGGGGGTTCCCTTGGGGCATGGGGTGGCCTTGGAGAGGGGCCTTTGGTGGTTTGCAGGCCAGCCATGCCCCCCTGACAACTCAAGTGGAGGCCCTGGTATCTGGGATTCATTTATGTTCTACAATTGAAACTTTGTAGCCTAGAGTAGAGCTAAGCCTTCTGCTTCCTCCAAACCAGTATTATATGAAATGCTGAAAGGTACTCTTTTGGAAGAGGAAGAAGAAAAAGGTAAAAGACAAAAAATTATGAACAACAAATACATATCTATCAACAAGTGAACCTAAAAATTAAGTGAATTAAAAATTTGATCAACACAATAAACTGGTGAATATAATAGAATCAGGAGCACAGAAAGGGTGTGGACTGATGATTCTCAAGGGGAAAGGGGTGAGAGATGTTCAGGGAGAGACTGGACAAAAATCATACACCTATGGATGAGATCAACAGGAGGGAGGTAAGGGTAGAGGGAAGGTTGGGAGCCAGATGGAGGGGAGCTATGGAGGGGGGAAAAGAGAAACAAATGTAATAATCTGAATAATAAAGATTTAATTAAAAAAATAAAGGAGCAGTTAACTGTGTGCCATTCATTTAGGGAATAGAAGGTGGTAGAATTATCTTATTAGAATATAAAACTATGAGAATTGGCTCCTGTTCTTGGCTTGCTTATAAACTTTTACAAAATCAAAGGACTTTAGAAAATTTAGGTACCTTATTTTTGTATATCATATTATTCAACTTCCTCATTTTGCAGTTGAAAAAGTTAGGTTTCAAGAAAAGTGAATGTCTTGCCAAAGACCATATAGTTGATTAGTGATAAAATCAGGATGAATATTCTGAATCTAAGAGTTGGAAGAAACCCATAAGGATCATCTTATTTATCTCCTTATAAAATATGGGTCAATGGGACATTTTCAAGGCCATTTAACTTTTAAATATATGACATATATTCTTGAATGTATCAAAATTAATAGAACATGCTCAAAATATAATATATGATCTCTCTACTGCCAACTTGGTTCTTTTTCAGTGTGCCCTGACTCAGTGAATGGTACAACTGTCTGTCTAGTTCCACAAATCAGGAAACTTGATGCCATTCTTGAAATGTTCAAAATACACACACACACACACACACACACACGCACACACACACACACAATCCACCATCAAATCCTGCTAATTATACCTTTTAAAATTCACCCACTATTTTCAATCTTCACTGCCACCACGTTAGTCCAAGCAATCATCATCTCTTCCCTGAACTATTGCAATATCCTTCTAATTGGTCTGCCTGCATAATTGGTCTGCCTGAATGCATCTTACATTTCCATAATGCAGCTAGCCAAAATAACTCTTTTTTTATTTGTGTTACATACTGTACATATATTCCCGTTGCTCCCACCATTCCTATGAATTCCCTAACCCCCCAGTGTCTTGTGTCCATTGGTTATGCTTATATGCATGCACACAAGTCCTTTGGTTGACCTCTTATCTACCTCTCCTCTCCCTAACTTTCCCACTGTAGTTTTACAGTCTGGTTGATGCTTTACTACCTCTGTATCTATCTTTTTGTTCATAAGTTTATAATGTTCTTTATTATCCATAAATGAGTGAGATGATGTGTATTTTTCTTTCATTGACTGGCTTTTTTCACTTAGCATAATGCTCTTCAGTTTCATCCAGGTTGCTGCAAATGGTAAGAACTCCTTCTTTTTTTATGGCAGCAGAGTATTCCATTGTGTAAATATACCATAGTTTTCTGATCCACTCATCTGCTGAAGGGCATCTAGTCTGTTTCCAAATTTTAGCTATTATAAATTGTGCTGCCATGAACATAGAGGTGCATATATCTTTTCTGATTGGTGATTCCAGTTTCTTAGGATATATTCCTAGGACTGGGATTACTGGGTCAAATGGGATTTCCATTTTTAGTTTCATGGGGAAACTCCATACTGTTCTCCACAGTGGTTGTACCAGTCTACATTCCCACCAGCAGTGCACGAGGGTTTATTTTTCTCCACAACCTTGCCAACACCTGTCATTTGTTAATTTGTTCATGATTGGAATTCTCACAGGTGTGAGATGGTATCCCATTGTCGTTTTGATTTGCATCTCTCATATAATTAATGACTTCTAGCATGTCTTCATGTGTCTCTTGGTCTTTCTTCTGTCTTCTTTTGAAAAGATTCTGTTTAGGTCCATTGCCCATTTTTTAAATTGGATCATTTGTCTTCCTTTTATTAAGTTGTATAAGTTGGCTGTAGATGTTGGAAATTAAAACTTTATCAGTGATAATATTGGCAAATATATTCTCCCATACAGTGGACTTTTTTGTTGTTTTGTTGATGGTTTCTTTTGCTGTGCAAAAGCTTTTCATTTTGATGTAGTCTCGTTTGTTTATTTTTTCTTTAGCTTCCATTGCCCTGAAGAGCAGTTACAGTGAAGAAGTTCCTTTGGCATATGTCTGAGATTGTGCTGCCTGTGTATCCTCTAGTATTTTTGTGGTTTCCCATTTTATCTTTAAGTATTGTATCCATTTTGAGTTTATTTTTGTGTATGGTGTAAGTTTGTCATCTAGTTTCATATTTTTCATGTATCTGTCCAATTTTTTCCAACGCCATTTATTAAAGAGAGTGTCTTGACTCCATTGTATGTTCATGCCTCCTTTGTCAAATATTAATTGAGCATAGTGGTTTGGGTTGATATCTGGATTCTCTATTCTATTCCATTGGTCTATATATCTGTTCTTGTGCCAGTACCAGTTGCTTTTTAGAACAGTGGCTTTGTAATACAGCTTGAAATCTGGTATTGATATCCAACCTACTTTATTCTTCTTTCTCAGGAATGCTGTGGCTATTTGGTGTCTTTTTTGTTCTAGATGAATCTTTGTAGAGTTCTTTATAAGTCTGTGAAATATGTCATTGGTATTTTAATGGGTAGTGCGTTGAATCTGTAGATTGCTTTGGGTAGGATGGACATTTTAATGATGTCGATTCTCCCAATCCATGAGCATGGTATGCTCTTCCATATGGTTACATCTTCCTCTATCTCTTTTTTCCGTGCCTGTAGTTTTCTTTGTGTAGGACTTTTACCTCCTTAGTTAAGTTTATTCCTAGGTAACATAATTTTTTTGGTGTGATAGTTAATGGGATAGCTTTTTTAGTCTCTGTTTCTGTAAGTTCACTATTAGTGTATAGTAATGCCATAGATTTCTTAGCATTAATTTTGTATCCTGCTACATTGCAGAACTCATTTATTAAGTCTATTAGTTTTTAGATGGAGTCTTTTGAGTGTTTTATGTACAATATCATGTCATCTGCAAATAAGGACAGATTTACTTCTTCTTTTTCAATTTGGATGCCTTTTATTTCTTCTTCTTGTCTAACTGCAATGGCTAATACTTCCAGTACTATGTCGAACAGAAGTGGTGAGAGTGGGCATCCCTGTCTTCTTTCTGTTCTTAGGGGAAATGGTTTTAGTTTTGCCCATTGAGTATGATGTTAGCTGTGGGTTTAGCTTTTATGATGTTGAGGAAAGATCTTTCTTCCACATTGCTAAGAGTTTTTATCAAGAAAGTGTGTTGGATTTTGTCAAATGCTTTTTCTGCATCAATTTATATGACTGTGATTTTTATCTCTCAATTTGTTTATGTGATGTATCACATTTATTGACTTGTGGATATTGTACAATACTTGCATTCCTGAGATAAATCCTACTTGGCCATGGTGTATGACCTTTTTGATGTTCTGCTGGATCCGATTTGCTAATATTTTGTTGAGGATTTTGGCGTCTATAATCATGAGGGATATTGGCCTGTAATTCTCTTCCATTGTGTTGTCTTTATCTGATTTGATATAAAGGTGATGTTGGCTTCATAGAAGGTGCTTGGAAGTGTTCCTTCCTCTTGAATTTTTGGAAAAGTCTAAGGAGGATAGTTTTTAATTCTTCTTTTAATATTTGATAATACTCTCCTGTGTAGCCATCTGGCCCTGGGCTTTTGTTTGCTGAAAGCTTTTTGATGACCGCTTCAATTTCTTCCATAGTTATTGGTCTACTGAGATTTTTAGATTCTTCTTGATTGAGTTTTGAAAGGTTATATTTTTTTCTAGGAGTATGTCCATTTCCTCTATGTTGTCCAGTTTGTTGGAATAGAATTGTTCATAGTACTTTTTTAATAATCCTTTGTATTTCAGTGGGGTCTGTTGTTATTTCACCTCTTTCATTTCTGATTTTGTTTATTTGTGTCTTCTCTCTTTGCTTCTTGGTAAGCCTAGCTAGAGGTTTATCATCTTGTTTATCCTTTCAAAGAACCAGCTCTTAATTTTGTTGATCTTTCATATTGTTTCTTTGGTCTCTATATCGTTTATCTCCACCGTGATCTTTACTATTTCCTTCCTTCTGCTTACACTGGGATTTTCTTCTTGCTCTCTTTCTAACTCTTCGATATTTAAGATTAGGTAATTTATTACCATAGTTTCTTGTTGTTGTTTTTTTGTTGTTGTTTTTATTTTGTTTTGTTTTGTTTTGTTTTTTTTGCAGTAGGCTTGTAGAGATATGAACTTCCCTCTCAAGGCTGCTTTCACTGTGTCCCATAGATTTTAGATTGTTGTGTTTTCATTATCATTTGTTGCCATGATGTTTTTTATTTCTTTCTTGATCTCTCTGGTAACCCATTCACTGTTTAATAGTATAATGTTTAGTATCCATGTGTTTGATTTCTTTGGATTATTTTTATTGTAGTTGATTTCTAGTTTTATGCCACTGTGATCTGAGAAGATGCTTGATATGATTTCTATCTTCTTGAATTTGAAGAGACTTTGCCTATGACTCAACATATGGTCTGTCTTTGAAAATTACCTATGTGCACTTGAGAAGAATGTATATTCTGTGGCTTTGGGGTGAAATGTTGTGATTCCATCTGGTCTAGTGAGTCATTTAGGATTGATGTTTCTTTGCTGATTTTTTGTTTAGAGTATTTATCCAATGGTGATAGTCGGGTATTAAAGTCTCCTACTATGATTGTATCACTGTCAATTTCTCCCTTGATATCCTCCAGGAGGTGTTTTTTTAATGTATTTGGGATCCCCTGTATTATGTGCATATATCTTCACCAGAGTTATTTCTTCTTGTTGGATTGCTCCCTTTAATATTATGAAGTGGCCTCCCTTATCTCTTGTTATGTCCTTCATTTTGAGATCTACTTTGTCAGATATAAGTATTGCTACCCCAGCTTTTTCTTTTTTAATTTCCATTTGACTGAAAAACCGTTTTCCATCCCTTCACCATCAGTATGTCTGCATCTTTTTTTTTAAAATGGGTTTCTTGTAGACAGCAGATTTATGGGTCATGTTTTCTTATCCAATCTGTTACCCTATATCTTTTGATCGGAACATTTAATCCATTTACATGTAAAGTTATTATTCATAGGTACTTATTCATCACCACTTTTATTCTTTACCCCTGTGTATCTTCTTTGCTTCTTCCTTTTTTTTTTTTTCAGCAGACCCTTTAGCATTTCTTGCATTGCTGATTTGGTGATAATAAATTACCTTAGTACTTTTTGTCTATGAAGCTCCTGATTTCACCTTCAATTTTGATATATAGCCTTGCTGGATATAGTGTTCTTGGATTCAGACATTTCTTTTGCTGGACTTTGTATATTTCATTCCATTCCCTTCTGTCCTGATGAGTTTCTATTGAGAAATCAATCACTAGTCTGATGGGGGTTCCTTTGTAGGTAACTTTCTATTTCTCTCTGGCTGCTTTTAAGATTCTTTCTTTGTTGTTGGTGTGTGCCAATTTAATTATATTGTGCCTTGGTGTTGGTCTTTGGGGATTTATTTTGCTTTGGACCCTGTGAGATTCTTGGATTTGTGTGGCTTTTTTCTTCACTATACCAGGGAAGTTTCTGTCATTATTTCTTCAAACAGGTTTGCTATTCCTTGCTCATTTTCCACTCTTTTAGGAACCCCTATTATGCACATGTTTTTTATTTTGTGTTATCCCAAAGTTCCCTTATGCTGTCCTCTTGCTTTTTAATTTTTTTTTCTAGAAGCTGCTGTACTTGGGTATTTTTTTCTACCTTGTCTTCTAGCTCACTGCTGCAGTCCTCTGCTTCTTCTAATCTATTTTTGATGCTTTCTATTGAATTCTTTACAGCAGCAATGTCATTTTTCATTTCTTCTTGGTTCTTCTTCATTTCCTCTTGGTTCTTACTCATATTGTTGAATTTGTCTTCCATTCTTTTTGCCACCTTATGACCATGTCTCTGAATTCTTTCTCTGGGAGGGTGCTTGTCTGCATTTCTTTTACTTTATTTCTGGTAATGCCTGCCTTTCTTCCATATGTGGGCTGTTTCTTTGTTTGCCCATGATCTTTCTTCTCTGGTTGTCTGGTTATGTAGTTCTTTCTCTCCTGTGTTGATTTAAAAGCACGAAAACAACACAACCTGGTACAATGCACAAGGAACTGAACAGAAATGTATTCACAATATTAATATCCAGAAATAAAGGTGTCCAACAGAGAGAGACAAATTAGAGTATAAGAGAGAAAGAAGAAGAGATAAAAGAAGAAGAAAAATAGAAGAAAAAGAGAAGAAAAGAAAAATAAGGAGTTTCAAAATGAAATTGGGAGAAGAAAGAGAAAAGAAAAAAAGAAAAAAGCGAGAGAAAAGAAATCGATTAAGAAAGAGGAGGGGAACAAATTATATATTTATGGGGAGAAAACTACAATAGAACAGCAGTAATTCCACCAAATGCCAGCAATAAATACTTGGAGATTAATACAAACTATAAACAACAACTAATATTGAGGGAGGTGAGGGAAAATGAAAGTAAACAAAAAATCAAAGCAATCAAAAACAAAACAAAATAAGAAGAATAAGCAAAACCATTTCACAAAAATGTGTAAAAAATTGATATACTCAATAAGCAAACAACAACAAAAGGATAGAGCAAAAAACATTGTTTTTGGACAGTGAAGACCAAGAAGAGAGAGATGTCTAAGGACTTGGAACAGGGGATTGGAAACTAGATGTATAAGTGGGGTGGAATTTTAACAGGGGGTAAAAAGAAAGAATAGGAAAAATCTAAAGTCGGAAAAGCGTAGGAGATACAGGACAACGATAGGGTAAATTTATGAAAAAGTGAAGGCTTAACGGTAGAATTGAGATAGAATAAAATGATGCTAAAGGAAAGATGAAATTAGAATGTAAAACTCTAATACCAAAGTAAAATAAAGAGAAAATAAAATGACACTATTTTTTTCAAAAGGTAAAACAATAGTAGTAATAATACAGATTGAAAATAAAAAAGTATTAATTAAAAAGGTAAAATCAAGTGAGGAAAAAATAAAAAAAATAGTTTCTTAAGTAACAGATAAAAAAATAAGAAATTGCCAAAACCGGTTTGGCTCAGTGGATAGAGTGTCGGCCTGTGTACTGAAGGGTCCCAGGTTCAATTCCAGTCAAGGGCATGTATCCTGGTTGCTGGCACATCTCCAGTAGGGGGCGTGCAGGAGGTGGCTGATCGATGTCTATCATCGATGTTTCTAACTCTCTATCCCTCTCCCTTTCTCTCTGTAAAAAATCAATAAAATATATTTTTAAAAATAAAGAAAAATATAAAAAAGAATAAAATAGAGTGTGTAGCACTGAAGGTCATTCACTTCCTCTATGGGTATGTTTGGAACACCTGTTTCCCACTCGGGCAATATTCAGTTAAAATGCCTCTTAAAAATATATATAGTGAGCTCCCTCCCCTCACCCTCCATGCCCCCACATACACATTTAAATCCTTCAGTGGCTTCCAATTTCTTTGAAGACAAATGCAAATTTCTTAGCATTGTGTGCAAAACTCTCTACTATTTAACCCTTAACTACACATCTACCTGGATTCTCTCTCTATAATCAGTGGAGCTTTTCCAGTTATTTAGTCATTATTCTCCCCCAGCCTCATCCCATGTATTTGCACTTGTGTAAGGTTGCAAAAATCAGGATTGGGCTGGGAAAGAGTTAACACAGCTCGGCTTAAAATTATATCCCCCAGTTACATCCTATTATTGCAGTCTCAGGGTTGAGAACAGGGTGGAAACTCCCAGGATGCTGTAACCCAGGTGCAGGTTGATAATCTTGTGTAGTGAGACAGCCTGTAGCCAAATTGTGGAAGGAGACATGGTCCAGATGTCTCAAGAGATTAACCCAGAGATAACCGCCAGCCGCATCATGTTATCGTAATCCCATGGTAACCAGAACTTATCGGGAAGTTAATGTGTAAAGGTCACAGGGTTCTCAGGTAAAACCACAAATTTGCTAACCTGGTAGAAGTCTTTGTTTCCAGACTGCTATAAAAATACCCTGTAACTTGGTTCAGGGCTCTCAGCCTCTGCTCTGCTTTCAGAGTACGTTGTGAGCCCCAGCATGCTTGGTCTGCAATAAACCCCTTGCTGTTTGCATGAGAACGTCTCTTGGAGTCTTCCTTTGAGCGGCGAGCATTTCAACCCTAACACTTGTTTTTCCTGTGTTTGGATCTCTCTGTTCTCTTTGTCTAAGTCTCTCCTACTCTTCCTTTAAAGAAGAATGTCTCTAAAATTTCATCATATGATGCCAAGCACTTCTCCTACATAGTATTTATCCAGCTTCCCATTTACTTATGCCTATGATTTATGATTACATTTATATGTCACTGTATTTTTGCCTTAAATTTAGACCTTAAGGTACATGTAGGTAGGACCATTTGTGGTTGTGTCTGACACATCGTTGGTGTTCAATATTTATTGAATTAGTGGATTCATATATTAATAAATATACTAGGTGTTAATAATAGCAAGTATTTATGGAAGTTACTATGTGCTACATTAGGTACTTTGGATGAATAAGTCATTTAATCATTATAGAAACCCCACGAGAGAGGTATTGTTATTACTTTTATTTTCCGGAGTTGAAACTAAGAATCAGAATGGTAAGAAACATAACCATGATTAAAAATTAGACAATATAACTTTTAACCACTATAATAGATTGTCTTTAACATGGAATGTAAAAGTAGCATATATCTCCTGTCAACAATTTATTGATAAATTATTTTATAACCTTTCCTTGAATTATGCCAGGCATGGCAAAATGTTAAATCAGGAAACACTTATGTTTTATACAGATATGTAAGTGATTGATAATGGATTTGAAAGTCTTAATAGTGTTCTTCTGATGGTACAGGGAGAGCCAAAGTAATAAATCTCCAATGATAGAGTTTCAGACACTATCACAGGATAGTGTATCAGATAGAGTAATGGTGTAAACTACTGATGAACACAAATAATTTGAATGAATTTTAATAAGGGTTTGTTTATAAAGTAGTATGCATGCTATAGCAAAACCATAAGGTATAGTGCAGGATTATAGGTCAGTAACATGGGGTGGGGGTGAGTCAGTCAGTTACCTCCCTAGGTCTGAAAGGGCAAGGAGAAGGAAGGAATGGAAAATGAAATTTGGAGAAGCAGGAGCTATGTGGAGAGAGAAACCTGCTAGGAGTTGTGACCTTTATTCTAGGGCACAGCCACGCCATGGTGTCGGCAGGTGAAAAGCCCAAATAAAGCCTTTATTCTCCCCACACATGCTGGCTTCCTATCAGACCCATTAATCAAAGATAATCCAAAGCCAGAGGACAAGGGGGCCCTGTTTATATGATCCATGCTGGTCACTCTCCTGGAACATAGGGCAGGTAGTACATGAATGTAAAAGATAAATGGAAGATATCTACTATAGATGATAACATAGAAAATTAATTTTTTCCATAGCACCCATTAAGTCACATCTCTTCTTCCATATAAAGCCAACTCTGCTCTCAGTAGAGCTAAAATGACAAGGAAATAAAAATTTAAAAAACAATCCATGACCAGGGTCTCAGCTTAACTATGTCCCAGTAAATACTCCCAAAAAAGTTGCAGATCCTCTAAGTCCCTTCAGACCCACCCCATGCCACACTTATTTGAATTCTTGGAAGATGAGGGAAGCCTTGAGGTTCTCACAAGAAGGATGCTATTAAAATTTAAGACACTGAATAAGCATCATTAAAATGATGCATTTGGTCTTTACTCTGATTCCTGAGCCAAGGTGCAGTGAATATAGATAGATACAACTAGTGCCCTTTCTGGGTCCCATCATATTGGGGATGTTGTGGAATAGCTCTGCTAATGCACATTTTTCTTATGCAGAGTTCAAGCACAAAGGAGTTTTCAACCTCCAGCTATTTGTCACACAAAGAGGCTGCTCGTGTACCTGGTGAACAGAGTGATGTTGGCCTGGCACAAATTAAATTGGCTGATACTTTTGATATTCTACTAGATGGCTCTATGTTATGGTTACCAATTTCAACACCTGGAAAATGAGGAAAGATATTGTCAAATATTAATGAAAGTTACATACCTTAAATCCCCAATATCCAAATAAATATTTACTCTAGTTCTTCACCTGCTGGGATCTGAACATTCCATTAGTTCTCAATTCCTTTTGCTGAATTTTATATTGCTGAAATTAATAATGCCAATAATTATATAATTATTCAGGGATACTAATAATGGCTGTCAGGCATAACACTTTGAAAAGGTTGGCTGAGGAAAGATGAGGATATAAGACAAAGGATATAAAGCTATCTTATTAGAGGTTTAGAGGAAATTGAACATGACTTTAGGAATTATTTTAAATGATGGAGCTTTTAGGAAAATATCTCAAAGAGACAAAATATTTTCAATCAGTGAATCTCATTATTAATGGTTTAATTACATCTAATTTTATTTTGTTGAATACCAGACCTTCTATTTACATTTAAATAATTTATGAGAAAGTCAATGTTTCATAACCAGAGATATATATTTCCTTATGAATTATCTACAAAAAGGATTAATGTTGTTTATTTTGTCTACATTTATAGTTAATAGAGAAGAAAACTGCATGAAATAATGGTTAAGGTCATTTTTTAGGAATCAGATATTGTCAGGGTTATGTCATTTATTTTCTGTTTGAACTTGGCAAATTCTTCGGTTCCTCTGTGTCTCTATTTTTTGTTTGTACCATTACAGTGACTGCTTTGCATTCTTAAAATATCATGCACATTAGGAGAGATGAGGTATATAAAATGCTTAGCTTAGTATCTGGTACATAGCAAGTATTAAGCAAATAGTAGTTTGTTCTTTTTTTAAATATATTTATTGATTTTTTTACAGAGAGGAAGGGAGAGGGACAGAGAGCCAGAAACATCAATGAGAGAGAGACATGGATCAGCTGCCTCCTGCACACCTCCCACTGGGGATGTGCCCACAACCAAGGCACATGCCCCTGACGAGAATCGAACACGGGACCCTTCAGTCCACAGGCTGATGCTCTATCCACTGAGCCAAACTGGTTTCGGCAGTAGTTTGCTCTTATCATGTTTTGATCCTTTTATAATTCAGAACCTAGAATTACTCCATGAATAGAAAGAATAATGATTTTCTATTGTGTTGGGACAGGGAATATATAAGATGAGCCTGGAACATTTTATTGGGTCAAAAAGTAGGATAGTGCTCAGAAAATAAAAGGATGAGGGTATATCATTGGGACATGGGAGTTAATCAGAAAAATCTAATAACCAAAGTGGAACAATTTGTGAAACACAATCAATAATAAATAATTTTATTGTATGCCAAAACTGGTTTGGCTCAGTGAATAGAACATGGGCCTGTGGACTGAAAGGTCCTGGGTTTGAATCCGGTGAAGGGCATGTACCTTGGTTGTGGGCACGTCCTCAGTGGGGGGTGTGAAGGAGGCAGCTGATCAATGTTTCCCTCATTGATGTTTCTAACTCTCTATCTCTCTCCTTTCCTCTCTGTAAAAAATCAATAAAATATATTTTTAAAAAAAGAATTTGATGGTAAATTAAATAATAAAATAAATTTCTACCAGTTCACACTGATATAGATCATTGATTAAATAAATGTGGGAGAAGAGGCAATACTTCCTTACAGTAAAATTGCATATACTTTTTTTTAATGTGTTACATGTATACATATCTTCCCATTGCCACACCCTCCTAGGAATACCCTAACCACCACCCCCCAGTGTCTTGTTTTCATTGGTTATGCTTATATGCATGCATATAAGTCCTTTGGTTGATCTCTTATCTACCCTATCTCTCCTTAACCTTCCTGCTGTAATTTGACAGTCTGTTTGATGTTTTACTGCCTCTGTATCTATCTTTTTGTTCATCAGTTTATAATGAGTAAGATCATGTGGTGTTTCTTCTTCATTGACTGGCTTATTTCACTTAGCATAAGGCTCTCCAATTCCATCCAGGTGGCTGCAAATGGTAAGAATTCTTTCTTTTTTGTGGCAGCATAGAATTCCATTGTGTAGATGTACCACAGTTTTCTGATCCACTCATCTGCTGATGGGCACCTAGGCTGTTTTCAAATTGTGGCTATTGTAAATTATGCTGCTATGAACATAGGGGTGCATAAATCCTTTCTGATTGGTGTTTGGGATTTTTTAGGATAAATTCCTAAGAGTGGGATTACAGGGTCAAATGGGAGATCCATTTTTAGTTTTTTGAGGAAACTCCATACTGTTCTCCACAGTGGCTGCACCAGTCTGCATTCCCACCAACAGTGCACAAGGGTTCCTTTTTCTCTGCATCCTCGCAAAACACTTGTCCTTTGTTGATTTGTTGATGATTGCCATTCTGACAGGTATGAGATGGTATCACATTGTTGTTTTGAATTGCATCTCTCAGATAATTAGTGACTTTGAGCATATTTTCATGTGCCTCTTGACCTTCCTTTTGTCATCTTTCAAAAAGGTTCTGTTTAGGTCTGTTGCCCATTTTTTTATTGGATCACTTGTCTTCCTTTTATTAAGTTGTATAAGTTGGCTGTAGATGTTGGAGATTAAACTTTTATCAGTGATAACATTTGCAAATATGTTCTTCCATACAGTGGCCTTTCTTGTTGTTTTGTTGAAGGTTTCTTTTGCTGTGGAAAAGCTTTGTATTTTGTTGTAGTCCCTTTTGTTTATTTTCTCTTTAGCTTCCATTGCTCTTGGAGCAGTATCAGTGAAGAAATTCTTTGGGCATATGTCTGAGATTGTGCTGCCTGTGGAATCCTCTAGTATTGTTATGGTTTCCCGTCTTATGTTTAAGTCCTGTATCCATTTTGAGTATATTTTTGTGTATGGTGTAAGTTGGTGGTCTAGTTTCATGTTTTTGCATGTATCTGTCCAATTTTCCCAACACCATTTATTGAAGAGACTGTCTTGACTCCATTGTATGTTCATACCTCCTTTGTCAAATATTTATTGAGCATAGTGGCTTGGGTGGATATCAGGATTCTCTATTCTGTTCCATTGGTCTATACAGGTATGTTTGTTTTTGTGCCAATACCAGGCTATTTTGAGAACAGTGGCTTTGTAATTTAGCTTGAAATCTGGTATTGAGATACCACCTTCTTTATTCTTTCTTAGGATTGCTGTGGCTATGCAGGGTATTTTTTTTTTGTTCTAGATGAATCTTTAGAGATTTCTTTCTAGGTCTGTAAAATATGTCGTTGGTATTTTAATGGGTAGTGTATTGAATCTATATATTTCTTTGGGTAGTATGGACATTTTAATGATGTTGATTCTCCCAATCCATGAGCATGGTATGCTCTTCCATCTGTTTATGTCTTCCTCTATCTCTTTTTTCAGCGTCCTGTAGTTTTCGGCCTATAGGTCTTTTACCTCCTTAGTTCGGTTTATTCCTAGGTATCTTATTTTTTGGTGCAATGGTAAATGGGATTGCTTTTTAAATCTCTCTTTCTGTAATTTCACTATTAGTGTATTGAAATGCCATAGATTTCTTGGCATTAATTTTGCATCCTGCTACATTGCCGAACTCATTTATTAAGTCTATTAATTTTTGGATGGAGTCTTTTGGGTTTTTTATGTACAATATCATGTCATCTGCATAACTTCTTCTTTTCCAATTTGAATGCCTTTTATTTTTTCTTCTTGTCTAATTGCAATGGCTAATACTTCCAGTACTATGTCGAACAAGAGTGGTAAGAGTGGGCATCCCTGTCTTGTTCCTGTTCTTAGGGAAAATAGTTCTAGTTTTTGCCCATTGAGTATGATTTTAGCTGTGGGTTTATCATATATGGCTTTTATGATGTTGAGGTATCATTGTTCTATTCCCACCTTGCTGAGAATTTTTATCAAGAAAGGGTGTTGGATACTCCCATTCCAAGAGGTAGAACTTAGCCCCTTCTTACAGTATCATGTAAATCTTGTTTAGTGATTTGCTTTCAAAGAATAGAGTAGAAAAATGAAAAAAAAGTGTTTGCTTTTTTTTTGTCTATGTGTGTGGAGACATCTTGAGAATACTACCTGGAGCAGGGATCATGTTTAATATCATCAGTGGTAAGTCATGTTGATACCATATATTGTTCCTGGCATGAAGTGATGAGAATACCATTTACTCTGGTGTTATTATCCACCATGCCCCCAATTACTGTGGTCTAATATTGAGAAAAATAGCAGGGAAAAAAACCCACAAAATTGAGGTGTGTTTTCTGCAAAATACATGATGACAACTCTGTCAAAGTCATTAAAAAATGAGACAGAGAGAAAGGAAAAGAAAATCACATAGAGAAGCTTAAAGAGACATGATGACTAGCTGTGTGTGATGTGGTATTTTAGAGGACAGTCTAGAACAGGAAAAAGAGATTAGGTAAATCCAAGGGCATTTGCACAAATCATGGACTTTATGTCATAATAGTTTATTAACAATGGCTTACAAGTTATGACAAAAGTACCATACCAATGTAAGAGGCTAACAGCAGACAAAATTCAGTCTGAGATATATATATATATATATATATATATATATATATATATATATATATATGCTCTTTATTCCATTTTTACAACTTTTGTACATCTAAAAGTATCCTAAACTTTAAGAAATAGTTAAAACTATCTAGACACTTGCTGTTTCTAGTCCAGTGTGCAAGTACCTTAGAAGTCACCACTCCACCTTGACAACAAGTTGAAAGCTGAACAAGCCAACACACACACACACACACACACACACACACACACACACACACACACTTCTTTGATTCATCAAAGAAGTAAGGTCACAGAACAAACCAACACATCAAGATGGAAAGGTAGGCGGACACAGAGAATCACAATTTACAGAGCAGAAAGGCATGAGCAGAAACTTTCGTGGAATGAATGCCAGGGTTGGAAAACATGAACAGTAGTTGACGAATTGATACAGGCTCAATGTGGACAACTCTGAGAGTTAGGACTCCAGGAGGACCCAATCCTAGGGAACTCCACACTTTTGTTAGATTTACCTAGAAGAGCACAATCAGGTCCTCACAGTGAATACTGGGAGAAAATCCTTTCATGTTTCAGGCTTGGGGAGAGAGAGGGAACCATTTTTGAAATATAGCAGAGCATTCTTTCCTTCCTAACAAGACACAGTGTAAGTAGGAATTATTTTACCAGAATGTAGTCTGCTGTGATTTTGCAGAGCCTAACCTATCTGGGGAAGGGAAAAACTCGTCCAGGTAGCTCTGCTGTCCACATGGGAGAAGGGAAACACCCGGTGCCAGCTCGCTATAACTTTCCTTGTGGGGAAAGGACAGACACAATTCCAGGCGTGTCTGGCCATCACATCACACGTAAGTGTAGGAAAGCAGACTGTGGACACTGTTAAAGTCCACAGTCCAGGGGCACCAACTCACCATAGACTGAGAGCTAATCATAGGACTGGAGAGCACTCACCCTCCGCCCATACCCTATGACTACATTCTTAAAGGCTCATTTATGTTAGTTTCTTTTACTCAGTACAGCATTTCCAGCTTTGGACACAAAAATCACAGGACATACTATGAGGTGAGGGAAAAAAAAAAACCCTTGAAGAGATTGAACAAGCATCAGAACTACAGTCATAAATGTCAGGAATGTTGCAAGTATCAGAGTAGAATTTCTTTTAAACAGTGTTTAATTTGCTAAGGATTGTAATGGAAAAAATAGGCAACCTGTAAGAACAGAAGGATAATGTAAGCAGTGACATGGACTTCTAAGAAAGAATAAAAAATGCTAGCCATTGAAAACACTGTAACAGAAATGAAGAATGCCTTTGACAAGGTGATTAAGAGATAGATGCAGCAGAGGAAAACTCTGGGCATGAGGAAAATTTTACCAGATTACATTTCTATAAAATAGCTTCTACTTAGGGCATGTCAATAGAAACCTCCAAAACTGAAAATCAAAGACTGTAAAAAACACAACAGAATGTCTAAGAGAACTGGGATAACTACTAAGAGAACGTGCATAATGGGAACACCATAAGGAAAAGAAATAAAGGAATAGAAAAAGATATTTGAAGCAATAATGACTGAGAAATTTTGTTGTCTCCAAAAGACCTGCTTTGCAAGAAATATTAAAAGTTCTTCTGAGACAAGGACAATAATATGGCTTAGAAATTTTGATCTACATAAAATAAAGGAAGAGCAACAAAGAAGGAATAAGTGAAGGTAAAAATAAAAACATTTCCTCTTATTTTTAATTTATGTAACATAATTATTTGTTTAAAATGATAACAACTATATATTTGATTTTATTCATAGGTATGAATGAAATGAGGAATCTGGAATATATTATGATCATAAAGTACTTTCACTATCTGTGAAATGATATGGTGACATTTGAAAGCAGTCCTGTATTATTTGTAAATGGATGTTACAAAAACTCCAGGGTCACCACTAAAAAAATTAAAAAGAAGTATAATTGATATGCTTAGAAGTAAAAAAAATGGAATCATATAAAATGCTCCATTAAGATCACAAAAGGTAAAAATGTGTGGAAGACAAAAATAGGAACAAAGGAAACAAAGAAAAATGTAGCAAATATGGTAGATATTAATCCAGCTATACTAATAATCACTTGAAACATCAATGTTTTAAATATAACAATTAAAATACTGAGATTGTCAGAGTGGATACAAAACAAAACCTAACCATAAGTTTTCTACATGAAACCCACATCCTATACAGTAAAAAGCTAATATGCAAATAGACCAAACGAGGGAATGATGGATTGATATGATGCACATTGACCACTAGGGGGCAGATGATCAATGCAGTAGCTGCCTCATAGTGGTCAGTGTGCTCCCACAGGGGGAGAGCCTCTCAGCCAGAAGCCAGGCTCATGGCTAGTGGACACAGAGGCAGTGGTGGGAGCCTCTTACCCTTGGCTGTCAGTCAGACATTTCCTGAGGGATCCAGACATCTCCTGCTAGAGGATGCAGGCTGGGCTGAGGGACACTCCCCCCAAGTGTATGAATCTCATGCACAGGGCCTCTAGTTAAATATAAAGGCACATATAAATTAAAGGATGAAGAATATATCATCCTAACACTAATAAAAAATGATCAGAAGTAGATATATTAATTTCAGACAGAAGGGACTTCAGAACCAGGAAAGTTTTTAGGGATTAAGAGGTACATTAAAGAATGATAAAGGGGTAAATATTTCGAGAGGATACAAGCACCTTTGGTATGTACTAGTATATGTGTAACAACAGAGCTTCAAACTAAGTAAGATAAAAACTGATATACTATCCAATAAAATAGTAATATGCAAATTAACCATCACTCTGCTAAACCCACAAACCACACCCACCAGCCAATCAGGAGTGAATATGCAAATTAACCTAACCAAGATGGCTGCAGCCACTAACAGAGCAGAAGGCTTGGGTTTCCCTGTCAGTGGAGGAAGCCAAGCTTTCCGCACACCCTGGCTGGCTGTGGACTTCACTCAAGGCTAGAAAGTTTCAATTATAGAAGATAAATAAATTCCAACAAAAATGGCTATGGCCACGGAGCAAGCAAAGAGGCTTAGCTCTGCTCCAGGCTACAAAGTTTCAATTATAGAAAATAAATAAATCCCAGATACCAGGGCCTGTGCTTGTGTCACCGGGAAGTGTGGTCGGCCTGCAAACCACCACTGGCACCTCGCCCAGGCTGCCCCATGCCCCAAGGGAACCCCCACCCTGATCCGGGACACCTTTCAATGCAAACCAGCTGGCCCCCACCCCTACCCATGCAACAGGCCTCTATACTATCTAATAAAAGAGTAATATGAAAATTGACCATCACTCACACACACAAGATGGTTGCCCCTATGTGGTCAAAGATCCTGCCCCATGTGGACCAGATGGCCACCACAAGATATCCAGCAGGAGAGGACAGCTGGGAGGGACCTGGCCTGCAAGGGAGTGTATTTGGGGGTGATCAAGCCTCAATGGGAGGGCAGTTTGGGAGGACCAGGATGGCAGAGGAGGGAAGTTAGGGGCAACTGGGCCTGCAGGGAAGGGCAGTTGGGGAGAACTCAGGCCCTGCAGTGGAGGGCAGTTAGGCGCAAACAGGCTGGCACAGGAGCAGTTAGGCATCAATTAGGCAGGCAGGGGCATGGTTAGGAGGTCATCAGGCTGGCAGGCAGAAGCCGTTAGGGAAAATCAGGAAGGCCAGCAGACAAGCAGTTGGGAGCCAGTGGTCCTGGATTGTGAGAGGGATGTATGACTGCCCGTTTAGGCCCAATGCCACCAGGATTGGACCCAAACGGGCAGTAGGACACCCCTCAAAGGGTCCCAGATTGGAGAGGTACAGGATGGGCTGAGGGACACCCCCCACCCTATGCACGAATTTCATACATCAGGCCTTTAGAAACAAATAAATAAACAAACAAGTAAATAAATCTGCCATCATAGTTGGAGTTTTCAATATCCTTCTATTAGAAATGGACAGATTTAGCAGGTAGATAATCAAATGAACTCAAGAGCACCATAAATCAATTGGATATAATTGACATTTATAGACTACTTCACTCAAAAATAGAGCATTCACAATCTTTCTGCCTCTGGACTTGAACTTTAAACATTTGTTAGTATCTTTTCACACCCCTCTACACACTTATGATGGAGAGAACTGCTAGAGTGTAGTGGAGTTGGGCATTTCCCTTCTTCCATGAAGAATGCTAGAGTTGACCTGAGTTAGATATTTCCCTTCTGCCAGGTCAGTTAGGCTGTGATAATAACCCATCAGGTCAGGTTCTGGTTAACTAGTTTTCCCTGAAGGCTGATTTTTTTTTTAAGAAGAATAGAGTGCTCTGAAGTATTTCAAAATGATTTCCCCCTCCCACTTCCAGAAGCATATGTTGAGTTTTCTCTAATATATATTGTGAGAATCTGGCCTAGCTCGGGATATAAAACTTACAAAATATGAGGGCCTCCCATTGACAGAGTAACTGAATTTTAACTCCCATAATTGACCAGAGTGAGCACACAGCAATTCATCAATTACAGTTCAGGTTTTCCCATCTTGGCTCAAGTTCCTGAGGCAGTTTCTGCTCCAGTATGCTGTCACTCCCTGCACTTGCCTGTCTCTCTCTATCCTTGGGGGCAACAGTTTTCACTGTGTCCTTCCCTTTCTTACAGACCCAGTAAGACTTAACTTTTCAGTCTGTTCAGCTTTTTACTTGTCAGGAGGGAGTGGTGACTTCCAAGCTCCTTAACCGCAGCACCAGAAACCTTCACTTTGACCCTGTAGTAAGAGCAAAAGGACACTGATGGAAAGCTTCTGTGCATATTGCTCTCCTCCTGTGGCACTCAGTTGGATACCCTGCTTTTCTAGGAGTTCTACTTCTATAAGAAGACTTTCTTTTCTGCTTACCATGAAGACTAACCACAGTTCCTTCCATTATCTCAGTGCAGCGTCATATCAAATTCAATTTTGTTGTTTGTTAATCCTTGCTCAATAATATTTTCCCATTGATTTTTAGAAAAAGATGAAGGGACAAAGAGCGGAGAGAGAGAGAGAGAGAGAGAGAGATTTCTGAGGTCAGGGATCGAACCTGCAATCCAGGTACATGTCCTTGAATTGGAATCCAACCCATGATCCTTTGGTGGGCAGGTTGATGTAAACTTCTGAGCTACATCTGCTAGGGTCATCTTCACTTTTTAAAAGCATGTTTTTAAAATTGATGAGAGAAGAAAGAGAGGGGTGGGAGGGAGAGAGAGAGAGAGAGAGAGAGAGAGAGAGAGAGAGAGAGAGAGAAAAGGAGAGAGATAGAAACATGGACTAGAGAGAAACATTATCCATTGGCTGACTTTTGCATGCCCCCTACTGGGGCTTGAACCCGCAAGCAACCTGTGCATGTGCCCTCTTGGAATTGTGACCTCTTGGTTCCTATTTGACCCTTTAACACTGAAACACACTGACCCAGCCATCTTCATTTTTGAGCTTCTTATTCTAGCTATCATAGCTCACTTAACTGTCAGCTAACTACTTGGAATCTGGAAACCAGTTTTTTTTACCATTGTCATTTCATTTTCTTCTTGTGTATGAAAAACAAAAAATGGGAATATAACTTGATGTATTTTTCTATCCTCTAAATCAGGAGTGGGGAACCTTCTTTTCTGTCAAGGGCCATTTCGATATTTATAACATAATTCACAGATCATAGAACATTATCAAGTTAAAAATGAGCCTGCTATATCTGGTCAAACTTTTAATTAAGTCACCTCTAATGGCTTGGTAGAGCCAGGGCAAATGATTCTGTAGGCTTTATTCAGCCCTCGGTCCTGACGCTCCCCATCCCTGATCTAAATAAAAGAAGCAACGCTGCTTCCCTCTGTTAGCAATCTTTTTTTTTAATATATATTTTTTATTTATTTTTTACAGAGAGGAAAGAAGAGGGATGGAGAGTTAGAAACATCATGAGAGAGAAACATCAATCAGCTGCCTCCTGCACACCCCCTACTGGGGATGTGTCTGCAACCAAAGTACATGCCCTTGACCGGAATTGAACCTGGGACCCTTCAGTCTGCAGGCCAACGCTCTATCCACTAAGCCAAACTGGTTTAGGCAGATACCAATCTTGATGCTTTTGTTGAACCGTTAAGTAAATCTCCTATTCTAGTCTCAGGAAGTTCTCCTGAAAATGAATATTCTAATTTTCAAGGCACAAATAGCTTAAATTTAAAACATAGTTTCTGGGCATATACTAGTAGTATAGTTTTGATGAAATATGTTGACATTGGAATGTAAAGGTAGAGACCAGTAATTATGATGAGCCTACTATGTGTGAAGCATTGCACTGAGTACTTTATTATGATATTTCTTTATTTCTGACAAATTTCTATTCCCACCATTCAATAAGGTATTTGAGACTTAAAGAGATTTAACAACTTAGTAAACTTTAAGTAGTAAATTCAAAGCCACCTACTTAGACTCTAAACGTGAAGTTCTTTATAGTATATTACATTGCATTCCAAAATAATTGTAAGTCTATCTAAAGATGTACTACAATACTGCATGTGGTTTTTCCATATCAGTTTTCTCACACATGATAGCAAGGCAAACTACAGATGTTGAAAAAAGAGATAGAGGAAGATATACACAAATGAAAGAGTCTACTGTGTTCATGGATTGATAGATTCAACATCATTAAAATGTCCATACAACCCAAAACAATCTATAGATTCAATGAAATCCCTATTAAAACACCAAAAGCATATGTGCCAAAAATTCATATGGAATCATTAAGACCCTGGATAGTCACAGCAATCTTGAGAAAGAATAAAGTTGGAGGTATCACAATACCAGATATCAAGTTATACCACAAAGCCACTGTACTCAAAACAGCTGGTACTGGCACAAGAACAGGCATAACAGAGAATCCAGAAATTGATCCAAGCCATTATACTCAATTAAATATTTGATAAAGGAGGCAGGAGCATACAATGGAGTCAAGACAGTCTATTCAATAAATGATTTTCGGAAAATCGGACAGATATATGCAAGAAAATGAAATTAGATCACCAACTTACACAAAACACAAGAATAATCTCACACTGCATAAAGGACATAAATGTAGACATGAAACCACAAAAATCTTAGAATAAACCAAGGCAGCAAAATCTCAGGAATCTCTCATAGCAATAGGCTTCTTATACATCTCCTAGGACAATGGAAACTAAGGAGAAAATAAACAAATAGGACTACATCAAAATAAAGATCTTCCACACAGCAAAAGAAACCATCAATAAAATAACAAGAGAGCCCCCTGCATAGCAGAACATATTTACCAATGATATATCTGACAAAAGGTTAATCTCCATAATTTATAGGGAACTTGTACAACTTAAAAAAAGGAAGATAAACAATTCAAGTAAAAACTGGGCAACAAAATGGAGATAAACAATTCTATTAAAAATGGTCAAAAGGCCAAAACAGGTTTGGCTCAGTGGATAGAGCGTTGGCCTGTGGATTGAAAGGTCCCAGGTTCGATTCCGGTCAAGGGCATGTATCTTGGTTGTGAGCACATCTCCAGTGTGAGGTGTGCAGGGGGCAGCTGATTGATGTCTCTCTCTCATCGATGTTTCTAGCTCTCTGTCCTTCTCCCTTCCTCTTTGTAAAAAATCAATAAAATATATTTTAAAAAAAGAATCCTTTGCCGAAACCGGTTTTGCTCAGTGGATAGAGCGTCGGCCTGCAGACTGATTCGATTTCGGTCAAGGGCATGTACCTTGGTTGCGGGCACATCCCCAGTAGGGGGTGTGCAAGAGGCAGCTGATCAATGTCTCTCTCTCACCCATGTTTCTAACTCTCTATCCCTCTCCCTTCCTCTCTGTAAGAAATCAATAAAATATATTTTTTAAAAAAATGGGCAAAAGACCTAAATATACACTTCTCCAAAGTACACATACAGAAGGCTAAAAGGCATATGAAAAAAATGTTCAAAGTCATTAATCATCTGAGAGATGCAAATCAAAACGACAATGTGGTGCCACCTCACACCTGTCAGAATGGCTATCATCAACAAATCAACAAACGACAAGTGCTGGCAAGGATGTGAAGAAAAGGAAATCCTTGTGCACTGCTGGTGGGAATGCAGATTGGTGCAGCCACTGTGGAGAATAGTATAGAGTTTCCTTAAAAATTAAAAATGGAACTGCCATTTGACTTACTAACCCCACTTCTAGGAACATATCCTAAGGAACCTGAAACCCCAATCAGAAAGAATATATGCACCCCTATGTTCATAGCAGTGCAATTTATAATAGCTAAGTTTTGGAAACAGCCTAATTACCCATCAGCATATGAGTGGATTAGAAAACGATGGTACATCTACACAATGGGATACTATGAAGCTGTTAAAGAGAAAGAACTTTTACCATTTGCAAAAATATGGATGGACCTGGAGAGCATTGTGTTGAGCAAAATAAGGCAGCTAGAAAAAGATAAGTATTGCATGATCTCACTCATTTGTGGAATCTAATGAACAACAAAAACTGATGAACAAAAATAGAATCAGAGACATAGAAACAGACTGTCAAACCTCAGAGGGATGGCAGGGGTGGGTAGATTGGTGGGGAAAGACCAACCAATGAACTTGTAAGCATATATGCATAACCCATGGGCAGGCAATAGAATGGTGAAGGCCTGGGGTGGCGGGCATGGTTGGTCTGGTGAGTTCAGTGGGAGGACAAAGAAGACATATATAATATTTTCAACACTAAAGATTAAAAAAAAATGATCAGAATTTAGAATCTCAAAAAATAAATTTGTGTCCAATTAGTATGATCTCATTGGTTAATCTAAATTGTGATGCAGTCCAACCTGAAGACTGTGTTTTTCATGACAAGAAAATCAGCTATCATTTATGGAAAGTGCTCACCCATTTGGAAATTTTACCTCATTAGTCAAATAGCAGCATTAATGGCTCCCATTTATAGTGAGAATTGGTATTCATCAACTAATAATCTCACAACATTCCATGATGAAGATTATTCCTGCCACTTCCCTCGCCAGTGTTATTAAGTGGTTAGAGTGTCAGCCTGAACAATGAAGGGTTACAAGTTTGATTCTCAGTCAAGAGTACATGCCTAGGTTGCATATTCGATACCTAGCTCTGGCCACGGCACTTGGTGGGGGTGGGGGGTGGGCAACCATGTGATGTGTCTCTCTCCCATCAATGTTTCTCTCTCTCTCTCTCTCTCCTTCTCCCCCCCCTCCTTCCTTTCCACTCTCCCTAAAAATCAATGGAAAAATATCCTCAGGCGAGGCTTAATAACAATAACAAAAAGATTATTCCTGCCACTTTATAGCTAGGCCAACAGAAGTTATATACAGTGGTACCTCGAGATACGAGTGCCCTAACATACGAGATTTTTGAGATACAAGCTGTCGAGCAAGCGATTTTTGCTTTGAAATGCGAGCAACATTTGAGATAGGAGTAATCACGTGGATTGGCCAGATGCACAGGACCCACCAGTTTACCACGACTCGAGCGTCTCATAGTTTCCCACGCCTCAAGGTTACAGAAAGAATTAAACTCGTATCTCGAGGTACCACTGTATATTACCAAAGTCACACAGCTAATAAAGTGAAAAAAAAGTCAGGATTCAAACCCTGATCCCTTTTACTTCAAAGTCACTGTGCTTTACTCATCAGCCAATTACATTAATCATTCCATTCCTCTGAATTATCTTCCTCCAATTATGCTTTCTCCATCATTGGCATCTTCAGTAGAATGACTCTCATCCTATCTAATAAAGAGGAAATATGCCAATTGATTCTCATGCCATCACAAAAAGATGGAAGTACCCACAGCCAATAAGGAGGGAATATGCTAATTGACTGTTCCACCCACAAAGATGGTGGGGCCTACAGCCACAAAATGGTGGCGCCCAGTCCCCTCAGCTCCATATGCCTGCCTTAGGAGTCCCCCAGTCTCCTCAGCCCCCCAGTTTCCCAGGGCTGGGCCGCAGTGCAGGCAAGCCTCAGATGGCAGCTGCCCAGCTGCCCAGGGTCAGCCCAAGGTGCAGGCAAGCCTCAGGCTCAGGTAACCAGGTCCGGCCGAGGCTTGCACTGCTGGCAGTGTCAGCAGCAGAGGTGTGATGGGGCGTCTCCTTTCCCTGATTACAGAATCACCTCCTGCTCCTGAGGGCTCTTGGACTGTTAAAAAGGGCAGGCTGGGCTGAGGGACCCCCCCTCCACCAGTGCATGAATTTTCATGCACCGGGACTCTAGTTTATAATAAATTTCTTCATTTTTCCACCATAATTCATTTATAACTCTTGCTAGATCTTTTTTATAAACCATCCTCTTCTCAGATGAAATGGACCAAGAAACTCATCGCTCCACCATATACCATCACACCTCACCTCGCACAACCTTGAGTGAATATCTGTAATAACTGGATAGCGCAATAAGAAAATAAAACATGCATTTTCTCTGCCCCATTGTACAATGATTAAATAGTTATACTGGATTCTGAAGCATGAGAAGGCAAATAAAAAACACTGATCATTAGGCAAATAAAAAACACTGATCATCTCACTTTGGCTGCTTGAAAAACTGTATGCAAAAATATACACACAGTTGCACATAGAGTGAACTGGTAAAGTAAATATAGATCAAACATTCTGGGTTGACTTGGCATTAGAAGTAGGCCTGAATAGAGAGTATGTGTGTATACAACTGTCCGGCTATAAGTCACTCTCCTTTCATTCTTTCCCCTCCTTATTTTAATAGATAATAAGTCACTTGCATCTTCTTGTTTGACAAATAGTTTTCCCCAAAGATCTAGCAATATAGTAGCCGATTTAAGGAAATACATAGCACAGGTATCTAATGGCTTAAAAGCACAAGCTATTCTCTCTTCCACCCTATCTGACTTTACCTCTTAAGTGAAACCCATCTGAATAACTATTAGAGGCCACCAAAAGCATCTGAATACAAACCTCTTCACTTCCTGAAATTTAGACTTATAAGACAGAGACATTAAAAATAGAATGTGTATTTATTTACCCTTCTTACAAAAACACCTTGATACATGCTATTACCTCTGTTCTTACCATAAAGTGTAAGCAACTTTTAATATGATAGTGTACAAAAGCATTCAGTGGAATGCTGCAGTGCTCCATGGAACTCTAATGTGCTTTTCCATCACACTAAACCATTTAGAGCTCAATTTTAACACTTGCTGTCATTAAGAAAAATGTGCCGCTCCCTCTTCCATTTGAGAATCACAGTAGCCAATTAATGGTTATTGATCTGAGGTAACTAAAAGGGTAAAATGCAGGGATTGAAATTTGGATTAGTTTCTTTTTATTGGGATTTACTTTAACATTTCCCAAAGCAGAGTTCACAGTGATAGCATTGATCAGGTGTAAAGCAGATGACATTTAAGTGAGCTAGTTTGACCAACTGCAGCCAGGAGCCTGATTGTCCCTTCTGCATCTGGAAACAAAGCATTGTCTGAAGGCAGAGGTGTTATTACTCATTTCCAACTCCTCTCTGGTGTTCTCTCCATATCCCAGAGCGCGCTGACATTTAGGTGAGAATTTCTGTCAGCCCAGGCACTTACCTAACTGCACATTATGTGAGAACTGGCTCCTGGGGAGTGATGCTGTGCATATGTGGAAGTATGCACCACCCCCTCCCTCAGGCAGCCCTCATTTTCTCAGCATTATGGTAGTCTCATCACTTTTGTTTGATATTTCAGCACAAACATGAGCTAAATTTATCCAGTCCTCTTGCTACCATCATTAGTTCCTCCTCAGTGCTTGCTCCCTGAGAAGGCAGTGCTCATATAAGGCTAACTTTCACCGGAACATTTCTGAGTGACTACTCATGACTTAACCTTCCCAGTAATGCTTATAATTTAAAATAGTATTCTCAGAGAGCTAAATATTCTAAGTCTAAATGTTTTACCCTGATGCCAACAATGAAGAAAACAAATTTTTTGTTTATAGGAAATAAGATTCATTATAAATTAGTATACAAAAGTGACTTACTTGTGCAAAAAGATGGAATGGTAAATTCTCACTATTAGAAAATTCATTCCAGCTAACATGTTGCTTAGATTAGAATCATCTTTGGAAATTTTCACTTCAAATAGGCCTTGGTTACCTGGAACTAACAAATGCAGAATTAATATTGGTACCCGAGGTTGCATGGATGTGGAAATCTATAATATAACCCACTAGAATGCACTGTAGTTATCATGCATGAAGGTATATTAATAATGAGATATTTTCTCCCAGTTGATTTCTAGGTTGAGTCCATGACTATTCTGATTTACTTAATTTTCATAATCTGCCTCATATTCCCCAAAGAATAAGCTGAATCAGAATTTACATGAAATAAAATTGTTCTAATAAAAAGAAATAACCTTTGTCTGATGTATAATGATATTCTTATGAGAACACTAATATTCCATGACTAAAAGCCAGCTATGTAAGCAAAAATATTATTTTCATTTTTTATCTATAAAATGAGAACCAATTATGTTCAGCAATTTTGTAATATTATTAATTCCAAGAGAATGGGAGATGCATTATTGAATTATTGGAATGCACACTAATGCCAATTTAAGATCAATATTTATGAAGTAAAAAGGAAAAAAAGTCTAATAAATGAAGGCTTAAAGTATCTTAATAAAAATAGAACACTGAGGAGTATTACTTTGCCTTTTTTGTTATTCTGCCTTTCCAAGAATAACCTAAACACAACCAATTTTTACTGATCAATCAATGAATTGAAGAATAAAATGTAAAATCTTTATTTTTCTCCATAGAATCAGAGCCAATAACCAATCAATGAATGTGGGGTTTTTTTCCCCTTCACATTTTGGTATTTTAAGATCCTCAAACTGTTTAAAAAACTATTTTAAAAAATCTGGCAATCATGGTAGAGGGAATATGTAGATCAAGGTGGCTTTTACAAGAAAGCCACCTTATATTGGCATGGGAAGATATTTTAAAATATTGAATACACATGGCACATCTGATTAAGTAGCATTTAAGGAATACGTTGATTCTCATTATCTACAGTATTTATCTGCATCTGTGAAAGGACTGCTACACCAACTTCAAAGGGAAAATCTATGGGGGCATAGTTCTGTAGCAATTTACTCTATGGCTTTCCTGAAGCCAATGGTTAGCTAAAACTAGGACTATTTTGTTTCATATCTAGTAAAAAATGTAAAAGTTAAATGAGTTAATATTTAAGACAAGTAATAAACATTTAGTCTAAATTTAATGATAATTGCTTTTTCCAATTTGACATGGAAGAAGATATGGTATTAGAAAACAGTCATGTTATTGCAAAGTGCTGGATTGATAGTATAGTGGTTGTCAAACTTTAGCATGTATCAGAATTACTGAGTGCTTATTAGAACAAAGATCGCTTATCCCCACCCTAATTATCTCTGATTCAATAGATATTTGTTGAAGCCTGAAAATTTGTCATTTTATTTTTAAGTAGAGGCCTAGTGCTTGAAATATGTACACAGATAGGGCCCTAGTGGCTGCCAGCTGCCAGCTGGGGCCTCCCTTCCCCAGCTGCCTGCCACTGGCCAGGGACTTTCTTCATTCTGCACTACTCCCTGGTGGTCAGCGCACAGCATAGCAAGCAATCGAACCCCAGTTGGTCAAACTCCCAAAGGGATACTTTGCATATTATCCTTTTATTAGATAGATTAAATTTATTGGTTACCTGGTCCCAAAGTGATGCTATGCTACTTGTCCAGGAACCACACTCAGAGAATAACTGGAGTAGTATAAAGAAAGAACCAAAAGTAAAGAGATCTGGGTACCAATTTATCCCAGTCACTGAGCAGATGTGCTTCTTTAGGCAAGTCATCTACCCTCACTAGGTATTTTTGTAAAACAAGTGACAATTTTTTGCATCTTTATTTCTTGTAAACATTGGTTCCAAATTCTTGACATTCACTCATTAATTTAATAGATATTTGAGTACCTTAATGAGCAAACCCTTAATACTGGAGATATAGTGATATACAACAAATCCCTTTCGTCACGGAGTTTACGTATTAGTGGGATAATATAAAATGAGCAAATGAGAAAATATACAATAAAATATCAAATGGTGATACATTCTATTGAGAAAAAGAGAGGCAAGTTCTGGGACTAAAGAGTGATAGTAAGGAAGATGAAGGGTTAAAATTTTAATATCTTTCAAATTTGATCATTGAAACAACCACCCTGTGAAATAAGCATTTGTATTTACATGTTGTTACTGAGGAAAGTGCAGCTCAGAAGAATTAAGTAATCTTCCCAGTGTTATACAGCTAGCAGGTAGTAGAAATAGGAATTGAACTTAGATATGACTCCAAATATTATTCTCTTAACTAATATATCATTTCCCAAATCGATAAAGCTTCTAGGCATGGTGACTAGCACAGAGGAGTCATGCAATTAATGTACTTATTATTATTATTGCTTCTGTAACTGAATTTATCTATCACATAACACCCCATTTCATAGATTGAGAAACTGAGTTTTAGAAAGATCAAAACACTTACTTAAATTCATCTAGTTGTTAAGCAATAAATCTGAGACCACTATTCTGGCCTGATTGACCACAAAATGCATACCTTTTCTACTATGATAATCTACCTTCTCTTCATAAAATGATGACAGTGGTATAACTGCACAGGAAAATCCAACTAACGTTGGCAGACAGGCATTCAAAAAATTATAGAACTTATGTGTTTTTAAATGTTTTTAGTAATCATTATTTCCTTTTGGCTATAATAAATGTTATTATCTTGGGTATTGGGGAATCCAGAATATCAAAGAAGAAAACATTTTTCATGTGATTTTTTTGTTAGGATCATTAAAGAGTTTATCTCAGCCTTTAAGCTTCATTCAATTATAAGGAGTCTTTTGAAGATGTATTATTTTAATTAAGGTATTTCTTTGCTGCACATCAAGGGGAATGCAAGCACATAGGAGCATATAAACATATTTTTTCTAGTAATTTCTAAGTGAAATGCAAGCTGAGTTTCCAAATCTGAATGCTCCTTCTACTGAAGATCATGCTCAATATTTTGCAAGAGTCAAGAAAACTGGTTTGGCAGGAGTACTTACTCGTCAGGGTGATACATCAAAAGAGTGGGTAGGCTTGCATTACAGACTGGGGAAGTTCAAACTACTCTAGTCATCCTATTCATGGTTTTCAGCCAGTCTTTGGAAGTGCTTATTGCCAGTTTAAGTTGGAAGGTGAAAGACTTCCCTCTAAGTATTGATCAGTTTTCCCTTTTCATTATATAGGAGCTATCAGTTAGTTCTATTGAAGCATTAAAATCTATCAGATCTACTGGGAAATAGTGTTTTCCAGCTAAACCTAAGGGTCACCTTTGCAATTGTCTTCCACTTGCAACATCCATAATTAGAAAATAATAAAATCAAGATATGGTCAGTAGTTGAAAGTAGTTTGAATTTGAATTACTATTTTAAACATTTTATGATGGCATCAGGAAGGCTGGGTTGGGGGGAAGAAACACTGGTAATTATTTTACTAATTTCCTCAACTGGAAAGTACTAAACAAAAAAACATTTTTGGGGGTTGGTATTCTGTTTGCAACCCAGGGTGTCTACAGGAAATATAATCATATAAAATACTTATCATCAGAGCATATAGTAGTTGAAATAGCAAACTGAATTTTAAACCTCATACACATTTGTATTTAATTGTACCATTGAACAAATTTTCCAGTAGATTTTACTTGGTGTTCTTGGTTTTCCAATAATAAACGTATGATTAGATTGCTTACATGAAAGTAGGAGAGCCCTTATTTTGGGAAAACAATAAGGAAAATTCAAAGGAATTCCCTAATATCACTATACACACACAAAATTTAGTCCTCTAACCCTAGCCAGTTGCTCAGTGGTTAGAATGTCAGTCCATGGACTGAAGAGTCTCGGATTTCATTCTGGTCAAGGGTATGTACTTCATACCCTCGGTTGCAGGCTTGATCCTCAGCCCTGGTTGGGGCAATTATGGCGGCAACCAACCATGTGTCTCACACATGGATTTTTTTCTCTCAGTCTTTCCCCCACCCTTCCACTCTCTCTGAAAATCAATGGAAAAAATATCCTCAGGTGATGATTAACAAAAACAAAAATTTAGTCTACTCTGGGAAAGCAATATAAAGTTTGAACTTAAAAAAATATCACCTTTCCATTCTCTCATCTTGATATGATTTAAGCTTTTATCAGTAAAGACCAGATATTCTATTTCAAATCAAAGGCAAACTCCAAAAATTCATCCTGAAAAGTAAGGTCTATGTATTGAATCACTAAACTCTTTTCATTTGAATCACTAAACTCTTTTCATTTTCAACAACTCTTTTGAATCTTCCCAGTTCAGACCTTGAATATTACCCCAAACAGTTACCATTTTCATTTTTCAGAGATTTATTGTGCCAAATATTTGACAAAGATAGTACCTGTAAGTGCTGAGGTGCAGGTGTGCATGGCTGGACTTGGCACCCAGCAGTGGCCATTAATGCCAAACCCAAGTCTGTTGTATATATATTGCTGCAGGCACAACAGATGTAAGTTCAACTTGTTTTAGAAATCATTCCTATTTTCTGTAAATCTAGTAAGTGCTTCAAAAACATTCTCCAAGTATGAAACCAGCCAATTTAGAAAGTCACCACTGTTAAATATTCAGAATTATAAAATATGAGCCTCATCACAATACAGAGATCATTTATTCATTACTCATCTACATTAAGGTCATGTCTTGTCTCAGGGTGCTTAGTTAGAAATGAATGTCAAACTTGCAAGGTTTTATAATTGTCATGTCTTAGTTATATAGTAAATGGCCATATGCTGGTCTGTAAATAATTAGTTTGGCCTGAAAAATTGCTTATCTGTGCCTCGTTGAATGGGTGATATTGTTGAATAAATTATGAGAAGAGTTAGTATAGATGGTATCTTATCTGAATCAATCATTATTCTTTTTTTCTTTTTTCTAAATATATATATTTTATTGATTTTTTACAGAGAGGAAGGGAGAGGGATAGAAAGTCAGAAACATCGATGAAAGAGAGACATCTATCAGCCACCTCCTGCACGCCCCCCACTGGAGATGTGCCCGCAAGCAAGGCACATGCTCCTGACCGGAATCGAACCTGGGACCTTTCAGTCTGCAGGCCGACGCTCTATCTACTGAGCCAAACTGGTCTTGGCTCAATCCTTATTCTTAATCAAAGGGTCCAGTTGCAATCAGCCCTATGATTTGAATATCCTTTTTAGTCCTCATAAATATGTAAATCTTCATTTCTCTTTGCATAGATTTCTCTTTGAATGTACAGTGGAGAAGTGTTACAATGGCACACATCTCATTCTGCAGAAATTGAAGTCTAAGTATTCTTTCATATTCACATTACAATACTGTTAGTGTTTACAATTAGGTCAATTAATGACCTCTACTTAGAAGAGGGTGGAGGTGGAGAAGGATCATTTCATGCTTTTTGATTTGCCAGTGTTGAGATGTAATTGTACATGCAGCTTAGATTGTACAGCATCTTGATGCCTGTGTATTTTTAAAGGTTTAAAGAAAGTTTTATCGGACCTGGATAAAAGTCTTTTTGTTGAATTCTGGCATGTTATACGTATATCACAGTGACACTGAATTCCTGAGACAGGCAACAAATAGTAGGTTAATATTTGAGATTAGTTTTTAGAATGAGCAAATCTCTTATTGAATAAAGGCTGTGAAAGAAATTGGTTTTCTCTTAAGCACACTTCAATTTTTGGGGTCATATTGCAGGCCTTTGGCTATACCTGTCCTGTCTTTAAAGCCTCTCTTTGATCCAGTTAGTCTGATCATGGTGCAGAGTAGCCAGAGCCAATGGGTTTATGAATTCTTTTGATAGTGCAGCTTAATAAAGAAATTTTCCTGGGAAGCCATGTGAATTATAGTTTTGAATCAATGAGGCTGGGTAGAAAGAAGGGGGTTCAGGCCAAGGTCACTTGGGACCATTAGAATGCTATTCAAATTAGTCAGCATGAATGTCTCATTAATTATATCAACTGTTTTGATAGATTAATATGCATTCACATGCTTATCTTTATAGCTCTGGTAAATTTCCATTGGAGCCTCCTCATCTGCAGAGGGAATACTAGGTTTCTTAAGGAAATGGATGTTTTTTTTTTAAATTTTATTTCCATTAATGTCTAAGTAGAACCTGGTGCATATTTGGAACTCAATAACTATTTGTTGAATGGGTGATATTGTTGAATGGGTTTTGATAAACGGGCCTTTTAAAGCTGAGTTATAATGATAAAACTTCATAATGATCTTATTAGAATGAACAGAGAGGGAAAAGTAGAGTAATTATGGGTATGACCACAATTAAAACTTACATCAGCTTTCAATACTATGCAATTACTAATAAAACTATATTGATCTTATGAAATTTATTAAGGGGCTTCTGACATTACAATACTAAATCCAAGAAAAGTTTTACATTCACCCTCTAAAGCAGAGCGGCCCTTTAAAATAAGGTTTTTCCAGAGGTAATGGATCATCATAACTTGATCATACATCTTAGTTTTAGCTGTTAAATATTGTGTCAAAACCTACTTGTCAATTTCATAATGTATGAGTTATTGATATAAACCTACATTTGGTTTAAGTGTGTATTATATTTCATATTGTTATATAGACTGTCATGTCAGGTCAGTTTGGTCATTTGTGCATATCCATATCCTATGTTAAAGAAGAATATATTAGTTTTTTTTGTGCAGATCATTAAAATGTTTAAACTATTTTAAAATATATATATTTTATTGATTTCAGAAAGGAAGGGAGAGGTAGAGAGAGAGAGAGAGAAACATCAATGATGAAAAAGAATCATTGATCAGCTGCATCCTGAATGACCCCACTGGGGATAAAGCCTGCAACCTGGGAATAAAACTGTACCCTGACCTGGAATGGAACTGTGACCTCTTGATTACCTGGTTGACACTCAACCACTGAGCAAATCCAGCCAGGCCAGGCATTACTTTAAATACAACTGTTTTGATCTTTATTGCAGATCAGAAAATGAATAGGCATATGAAGTAGCTGTATTGGTGCAAAGATTTAATGAAGTCAAGTCAATAGTTCATCCTGGCCAGCATGGCTCAGTGTTTGAGCATTAACCAATGGACCAGTAGGTCAGAGTTTGATTCCAGATCAGGATACATGCCTGGGTTTTGGGCTTGATCACCAATGGGGGGTGTGCAGGAGGCAGCCAATCCATGTTTCCCTCTTATCATTGATGTTTCTTTCTCTCCCTCCCCCTTCCTCTCTCAGAAATCAATAAAAACATATTAAAAAATAAAAAGAAAGAAATGCCTATATTTCTAATACTCAAGAAACATAATTATTATGTTTCTATTATTCAATATAAGTGATTTGATGGTGTTATGCGTAATTTGTTTATAGGATTTTATTTTTAAGTCATATGAATTATTGAGATTCCATTCAAAACCAGAAAGTAATCTTTTCTGGAAGATCTAAGAACTTAAGTGAACTCTTTGCAATTGTGAAGGCATTATTTTAAACTACATTGGGACAGAAACAATTAGAAAATTTCTCCTTGAATAAGCAAATTTGCTGAATTTCCACACTCTGGGAATTTATACATTTTCAGAGTCTTACAAGTTTCCCATGGTAGTTTCTAATGAAATATCAACACTCAGAGAAACTGTGGAGGTACAGTGTGATACTATCATTTTAGAAAATAAACATTCTAGACAGGCTGCTACATCACTGAATAAATCTCACTGTAATAGGAGCTCTAAACTGGCTGTGCTGTTTTTCCCATTAGTTAGTGACTTCTAGAGTTTCCACTTATTAATTTACTAGAGGCCTGGTGCATGAAATTCATGCACTTGGCAGGTCTCTCAGCCCAGTGTGCACCCTCTCGCAGTCTGGGAGCCCTTGGGAATGTCTGATTGCCAGTTTAGGCCTGCTTACCCTAGGCATCCTTACCACTGACCCCAGCTTCTGGCTGTGGGAATGCACTGACCACCAGGGTGTAGTTCCTGTGTTGAGCATCTTCCCTCTGGTGGTCAGTGGATGTCATAGCAACTGGTTGTTCCACTATTTGGTCAATTTGTATATTAGCCTTTTATTATATAGGACTAGAGGCTTGGTGCACAAAATTAGTGCACTGCAGGGGGGTGTCCCTCAGCCCAGTCTGCACCCTCTCCAATCTGGGACTCCTTAGGGGATGTCCAACTGCTGGTTTAGGCCCAACATCCTAAACCAGCAGTCAGACATCCCTCTCATAATCCAGGACTGCTGGATTCCAACCACTCGCCTGCCTGCCTGCCTGATTGCCCCTAACCACTTTTGCCTGCCACCCTGATCATCCCTTAACCATTCCCCTGCCAGCCTGATCAATGCCTAACTGCTCCCCTGCTAGTCCGATCTCCCCCAACTGCCCTCCCCTGCTGGCCTGGTCACCGACAACTGCCCTCCCTTGCTGGACATTTTGTGGGGGCCATCTTGTGACCACATGGGGGCAGCATATTGTGTGAGGGTGTGATGGTCAATTTGCATGTAACCTCTTTATTATATAGGATATTAAGCACAAGAGTAATATGTATACCTTGTAAGTTGTAAAACAATGCAAAGATACATGAAAACTGCCAATAATCATTCTCATTCTCTCTCCACACATTTCTCCATGGTTATATAAGCATAAACATATATAATTATATTTATAAAAGGTTTTATGGTTGCCCATTTTAAAAATATAATAATAATGTGTACATTATTCTATAGCTTGCATTTCTCAGTCAACAATATATTATGGACATTTGTCCAGAACACTAGATATAGATCCAAGACATTCATTTTTAAAATATGGATGTTTCATAATTTAATGATTTGGATTAATGGACAGATAAATTGATTTCCTTTTTTCCAGCATCAATACAATGCTAAAATAAAGATTTTTGTACATGTATATCACATGCTTATGCTTTAATTTCTGTAGAGGCAGATATATGCTTTCTAGGCAATATTGCTAGGTATACTTTTTAAAAATATAGTAGGAATTGATATAACTGAAAAGCAATGTGTATAATTATTTCCCCATATCTTTGCCAGAACAATTGACATTGGTTTCATAATTTGATAAATAAAATATGCTTCTCATGTTTTTTCTTAATTTGCACCTCTCTGACTATTAGTGTGTTATTCTATATTTTCATGTATATATATCATCTATTATCTACCTATCTATCATCTTTCATCTATCTATAATGTTTTCTTTTAATATGAATGCATAGTATTATCTCATTTTTGTTTTATTATGTTACCTTTTCTAATAATATATAGGAAATGTATATATTATGGAAATTGAGTCCTTGTAACTACAAACATTTCAACATGCATGTATGTTTGTTTGCTCTATTCTTTATATATTTTGCCTTTGTTATTTTTATTGTGAAATCAAATATAATTTTACTAGAGACCCTGTGCATGAAAAATTTATGCACTGGAAGTGGGGAGGTCCCTCAGCCCAGCCTGCCACTTCTCTCAGTCTGGGAGCCCTCAGGGGTGAGAAACAACCCAGTGATCAGGGGAAGGCGATGCCCCCATCACACCTCTGCTGCTGCCACTACCAGCATCACAAGCCTTGTCCAGCCATGGTTACCTGAGCCTAGGGCGGCCCGGGACAGCTAGGCAGCCACCATAAGAAGCTTGCCTGTACCTCAGCCGGCCCTGGGCAGCTGCTATCAGAGACTTGCCTGAGCCTTGGGCTGGCTATGGGGACTGAGAGGACTGGCGAACTCTACTCTAAGGTAGGTACGAGGTGGGCCCGGCCTTGCCACGTGCCTGCCACCCTGGGGACTGGGCACTGCCATCTTATGGCTGTGGGGGCCGCAATCTTTGAGGGTGTGACAGTCAATTAGCATATTCCCTCCTTATTGGCTATGGGCGCTGCCATATTTGAGGGCAGGTCAGTCAATTAGCATATTGTCTCTTTATTAGATAGGATTTTCTTTATGTCTTCTGATTTTTTATTAGTTTGGGAATATCTTCCCTACTTCAAGGTTACAAAACAAATAGGGGCCTAATGCATGAATTCATGTACCTTGAAAGCAACTGTGGGCCATGTGTCTGTGGTGGGCACAAGGGCAGGTTTAGGCCCCTCCTCTGTGGACTCCCCTCCCCACCCCGGCTCCCTGGTCTGCTGGCAGCCCTGCTCCTGCCAAAGCTGTTCCCATGCACTAATGGCACCAGCTCCAGTTGCACCCACTGATGGTGTGAAGCAATTGGGACCAGTGCTGTCAGAGGGTGCAAGCAGAGGCTGCTGTCCCAATTGCCCCTCAAGAAGAGGGGGAGTTGGAGAATCCCTCAGGGACAATTGGGGCAGGCAGCCACCACTTGACCCATTGATGGTGCCAAGTAATTGGGGCCAGCACTAGGCACCAGTAGTGGGTGCGAGTGGCAGCTCTGGTTTTGGCAGCTGGTACAAGTGCTGGATGGGACCACTGCATGCAGGAGCAAATAATTTTCAGTAACCATCAGAAGCTCACCCTGATGACAGCGACAGGCTTCTCACTTTGGTCTGGCGCCCCTGTACCTGCTCCACCATCCCACCAAGGCTGATGCTAACCATGTTCCATATGCCGCCTGGTGGCCAGCACACGTCATAGCAACCAGTTGTTCTACTCTTTGTCTATTTGCATATTAGACTTTTATTATATAGGATTATTTAACATATTCCCATACAGAGAAAGAGGCATATATTATTTTATAAAAAGTTGATTGGACAATCATGCTAATTTAATTAATTAACTAAATCATTCTTTCCCCACTAAATTAAAATACTGCTGAACCAAAATTTAATTTCTCATAGATACTTAGATCTATTTTATGTCAATCTGTTCTCCAGTAATCAATTGATCTACTTGTCTAGTTCTGTGTAGATGTTGACCTTCTACTTGAATAATGAAGTATTTTTTGCTGTGTGTATATGTACACATACACACCCATACCCAAATATCTAATATAGAGAGCTCTATTTAAAATATATGATATATATTTATACATCAATATATACATTAAATAAATATGTGTATATTTACCATTTTCTTTGACTATTTCAATTTATTCATCCATAGTAATTTAAATGAGCTCAATTTAATTTAAAAAGTAAGATAATTATTTTAATTATTGATATTTTTATTGAAATAATATTAAATATATAAATACATTTGGAAGGATTATTTTATGCCATCCAACCTTCCAATTTGTGAATGTATATATCCCATTTTATTTTATGTTCAACTTTTTAAATATACATTCCTATATATCTTATAATTGTAATCATGCTTATATAGAGAGTATTACCAATATAATTTTAATTTATTATTGATTGTTAACTTGCCAGAATATCTTATTCATTTTAATAGCTTTTTCCCTAAAGTGACTTTTTTTATAAAGGATATGATCACATGGTTTCCAAATAGAAATTTAAATGTTTTTTTAAATTATTTATAAAGTTTTTTTATTTATTATTTTATTACATTAACCAGAACTTCTAAAATACTTTTGAAAAATGGTGATAACAAACATCCCTGTCTTGTTCTTGCTTTTAATGAAAATACCAGGATTTCACAATTTAGTATTATGTTTGTAGTAGGGGAAGGCCAACCAGATCGATCTTTCACTTAGGTGTATTTTGTAATTTAAGTACCTTAGAAGTTTTTCTTTTCAAGATGGTATTGGCTATTCTTGACCATTTTTGTCTTTCCATATAAATGTTTCAATTAACTTGTTATTTTACATAAAACCAGGTGCTAAGATTGTGAAGGGGACTTTACTTAATATGTAAATCAATTTGATAAGAATTGGCATATTTTAAATATGGTAAAACCTTGTGAACCTTTATTTCAATGATTTTTTTTTTCGTTTTATGTAGGGCTCTTGCATATCTTTCATTTGATAATTTTCTATTTACTTTTTATGTTATGCTACTGTAAATACATTGTTATTAAATTTGATTTTATATATTCTGCTTGTTAGTGAATAAAAAAATAATATAGCAATTAATTTATCATTGCTTAGCAAACATTTACCCATAAATGTCAAAATTGATGATTAGTTCTGGTACTTTATTTGTAACTTCTTTTGGATTTTTTTCAGAAGCAATCATATTGACATGAATAATAACAGTTTTATTTCAGCCTTTCCAGTAATTATACTAGCTAGAATCTCTACTTTAATGTTAACTAGATATGATGCTACCTGCTTGAAAAAAAAAATAAAGCATCTTTAATATTTTACCATTAGGTATAATTCTTGCTATACTTTATGTGTAGATGCTCTTTCTCAGATTAAGAAATCACAAACAAGTATTTAATTAATTAAACACTTTTATTTTTTTCCCATCTTTATCATATCCTAATATATAAAAACCTAGGGTCTGTAATGACCAACTGAAGGCTTGAAGGAACACCAGAAGTCAGTCCTGCAGTCAGTGCTAGGTTGCTGTGGTGCTCCAACACTGACAGCTACTGGTACAGGTGTGGTGAGTCAGCACTGACTGCCAAGGGGAGTGCAGATCAGGTCCAGAGAGAGGCCTGAAGAAAAAGGCAGGGTCTGATCCACAGCCTCCATGGCAGCTGTTGATCTGTGTTTCCTCTATCATTCTCTCCAAGCTTCACCAGCAGCAGCACCTCTGTTTCTCCCTGGGTCTCCATGTGGGCTGCTGAATAGCCCCACCTCTCTGATCAGGCCTGGAGATAGGCCTGGAGGCACTGACTGTCATAGAAACTGACCAATTAGAACCAAATATAGGTGAACTGTTAGGACCCAATGACTGCCTAAGAGGTGTAACTTTTGACACTGACTGACATAGAGACCAATCAATCGGAACCAAATT
Source organism: Lasiurus cinereus (assembly GCA_011751065.1). NCBI lineage: Eukaryota > Metazoa > Chordata > Mammalia > Chiroptera > Vespertilionidae > Lasiurus > Lasiurus cinereus. The sequence continues at coordinate 8,308,437 of JAAGEH010000037.1, forward strand.
GGCTGGCAGGAGAGGACAGTTGGGGGCAAGATCAGGCCTGCAGGGGAGGGAAGTTAGGGATGATCAGGCAGGCAGAGGCAGTTAGGGGTGATCATATTGGCAAGGAAGAGCATTTGAGGATAAGATCAGGCTGGCAGGGGAGGGCCATTGGGGATGAGATCAGGCCTGCAGGGTAGGGCAGTTGGGGGCAACCAGGCCAGCAAGGGAGGGCAATTGGGGGTGAGAACAGTCTGGCAGGGGAGGGCAGATGGAGGTGAGATCAGGCAGGCAGAGGAGGACAGTTAGGGGTGATCAGGCAGGCAGAGGCAGTTGGGGTTGACCGGTCTGGCAGGGGAGCAGGTAGGTGTTGATCAGGCTGGCAGGAGAGTGGTTAGGGGGTGACCAGGCTGGCAAGCAGATGTGGTTAGGGGCAATTAGAAAGGCAGGCAGCCAGGTGAGCTGTTGGGAACCAGCAGTCACAGATTGTGAGAGGGATATAAGAGTGCCAGTTTAGGGCTGATACCACAGGGGTCCCTGATTGCAGAGGGCTAAGGGACACACCTCCTCCATGCATGAATTTCATGCGCTGGGCCACCTAGTTAATATATAAAATCATATTGATTTTAAAAATTAAAATAACATTGTATTCTTAAATAGTCCTCAGACATCTGAGTAATTTATTTATAAATTATCAGATTTTATTTAATATATATTTTAAGAATTTAAATTTAGAAGTTAAATAGATTTTTTCCCCATTCCCCACTTCATATGTTCTTGTCAGATTTTAAATCAAGGTTATCTGGCTCATACATCAACCATAGAATGTTGTTGTTGTTATTTTTCTTTCTCTGGAATTATATGTACTATTTTAAATTATTTCCTCATTGAAACACCTGGAAAATTTTGCCAGTGAAGCCATCGGAGTTTTGAGTTTTCTTTGTAGAAGATTGTAATTAAGGATTTAACTTTTTAAATAGATATAATACTATGGAAATGTTCTGCTTAATCTTATGTCAGCTTCAGCATGTTTTTTTGTGATTTTTTTCTATAGCCCTAAATTTGAAAAGTTATTTTTAAATCATTTTTCATAAGGTTCTCTTATTGTTTGTTTTTAAATAAGTTTTTTTTAATATTTTTATTGCTTTTAAAGAGGAAGGGAAAGGGAGAAAAGTTAAAAAAAATGTTGAGAGACAATCATTGATCCACTGCCTCCTGCACACTCCATACTGGGAATTGAGCCTGCTACTTGGGCATGTGACCTGACTGGGAATGAAATCATGACCTCCTGGTTCATAGATTGATTCTCAACCATTGAGCCACACCAGCCAGGCCAGTTATTATCTTTTTGATGCTTTATAGGATTGGTAATGCTGCCCTCTTTTTCTTTAATGATTTACTAAATTATACAATCTCCTACTTTCTTTTTTCCACTTGATTTGGTTTTCTAGGAGTTTATTAATTTTATTCCAATTTTCAAAGAACTAAATTCTGCCTTTGTGGATTTTCCCCATGTAATGTTTGGTTACTACTCACTGATTTCTTATCAATTGAATCATTGAGAGGTATTGTTATTAGACCCTCAGTGTTTTTCCTTGGGTCCACCTGCTTGAACACACTGGTTCAAAGAAATGGATGAGCAGGAGTTTGCAGTATATAAACAAAAAATAGTTTAATATTGAATTGGCCAACAAGAGATGGAGAGCTTATGCTCTAAACAAACTGATGGCCTGTAGGTTACAGATTATACAGGGAAAGATCACAAGACACTGTGGGTTAGGGGTTTAGGGTTATGCTGGGAGCTGATTGATGAGAGGTGAGGTAAGTGTAATAAATCTCTTATTCAGGTATTGAGGGTAGTTCTAAGGTCTTTTCTGAAGTTTCTTTGTCTAGTCTCATGTGAGAGTAGCCAGGGGTATTTGCACCTTAAGACTCAGGAACTAGAAATATAACTTAGGTCAAGATGATATCTTTAGCCTGCCAGAGGTCCAAATTTGTGACCATTAGTCAGGTCCAGGCTACTGTTTCCTGCTGCCTTAGGGTTTGCTGATTATCCCAGGGAAAGGTTAGGTCTCTGAGGAGGCAGGGAGAGGGAGGGAGAGGTGGAGGGGGGAGGGGGAAGGAAGGGAAGGCGGAGGAGGAGAGAGAGGTGATTTCTAGAGGTAGGATTTAAAACTAAGTATAATCAGTCATAAGGACCCTAAGTTTGAAAGATGACTAAATCATCTATCTCATGGAGTTAGAAAAATCTTGTAATCATGAGACAGATGCTTCACATTGATTTTTAGTGTTTCTTCTTTTATCATATATGTATTTAAAGCTATGTATCTTCTTTCAAGCCTTTGGTGCATCTCACAATATTTAAATATTACTTTTGCTTCAAATTTTTTCTAAGCTATTTTGTTTTTTTAGACTTCTACATTAATAGAAGCATGTTTCTGAACTTCAAAGATACATTTTTTAAAATGTATTTAAATAACAACTGATATCTAGCTTAATTTCACTGTAGTCATAAAGCAGATATCATAACTTTAGTCTTTTCAAACAGGTGGAGACATGATTTATTGATAAAAACATTGTCAATTATTGTAAATACTAGTGACCCAGTTCACGAAATTCATGCACATTAAAAGGGGATTAGAGGAAATAATTTAATATTGCTATTTGCCCTTTCTCTATAACAGAAATGTCAGAGATTAAAGAAAATTAGTAAAATGTACATGAAAACCTTCCTCCTGTCAGAGTCTGGGGCTCACCACGAAACCCAGAGTCAAGACCCTGCCCACCCACATGCACCTCAAAATCACGTGAGACCCATACCTGGCCACCCACCCCCCAAATTGGGCTAGATCCAGACCCAGCCAGTTCAAACTTTGTCAAGCCCCACCAGGCAGGGGACATAGCCTCAGGTCTCCTGGATGGCACCAGGATGGGGAAGTGTGGCCTGAGGTCCCCTATCAAGCCCCACCAGGTGGGAGGCATAATCTCAGGTCCTCCAGCCCAGCACTAGGAGGGGGGTGCAGCCTCAGGTCCCCCATCAAGCCCCACTGGATGGGGGCATGGCCTGTGTTCCCCTGACTCAGCACTAGGGGTGAACCTTGAGGCCCCCTGTCAAGCCTCACTGGGTGGGGGGCATAGCCTGAGGTACCATGTCAAGCTCAGCCAGGCACGGGGGTGCTTTCTCAGGTCCCCTGGCCTGATGCTGGAGCTGGGGTCATGGCTGGAGGTTCTCCATCAAGCCCCACCTGGCAGGGGTGGGGGTGCGATCTGAGGTCCCCCGGCCTGGTGCTGAGGTGGGGGAGTATGGCCTGAAGACCCCTGTCAAGCCCTGCCAGGTGGTGGGGGCACAGCCTGTGGTCCCCTGTCAAGCCCTGCTGGATTTGGGGCAAGGCCTGAGGTCTCCTAGTCCAGCACCAGGACAGAAGCACTTTTCAAGCCCTGTCGGGTGGGGGATGCAGCCTGAGGTCCTCTGTCAAGCCCTGACAGGTGGGGAAAGGTATAGTCTCAGGCTCCTTATGGGAACTTGGCTTCAGCTTTATTAGATAGGACTAGAGGCCTGGTGCATAAAATTCATGCACTGGTGGTGTCCCTCAGCCCAGCCTGCACCCTTTCCAATCTGGGACCCCTCAGGGAATGGATTGGGCTTAAATGGGCAGTCAGACATCCGTCTTACAATCCAGGATTGCTGCCTCCCAACTGCTCGCCTGCCTGCCGTCCTGATTGCCCCTAACCACTTCTGCCAGCCAGCCTGATCACCCCCTAACCACTCCCCTGCCAGCCTGATTGATGCCTAATTGCTCCCCTGCCAGCCTGTTTGCCCCTAACTACCCTCCCCTGTAGGCCTGGTCCCCCCAAGTGCCGTTCTCTGCAGGCCTGGTGAACCCCAACTTCCCTCCTCTGCCAGCCTAGTTACCCCCAATTGCCCTCTCATGCTGGCCATCTTATGGTGGCCATCTTGTGTCCACATGGGGGCAGCCATCTTTGACCACATGGGGGCAGCCATTTTGTGTGTTAGAGTGACAGTCAATTTGCATATTACTCTTCTATTAGATAAGATTCCACATGCGCCGAGACAGGTTTGGCTCAGTGGGTAGAGCGTTGGCTTGCAGACTGAAGGGTCCCAGGTTCGATTCCGGTTGGGGGCATGTACCTTGCTTGTGGGCACATCCCCACTGTGGGGCGTGCAGGAGGTGGCTGATCTATGTCTCTCTCTCATTGATGTTTCTGACTTTCTATCTCTCTCCCTTCCTCTCTGTAAAAAATCAATAAAATATATTTTAAAAAAAAGATTCCACATGTATTTGAAAAGAAAAGAATGGGAATCTATTATTTATGGATGCAGTGGTCTGTATATGTCAATTCGGTAAAAATTTTTATTTGTGTTCTTCAAATTGCTTAAATATTTCCTGGTTTGCCCCTACATGTTTTATCAGGTACTAAGATAGAAAAATTAAATTATTCAGCTATTATGGATATTTACTTATTATTCTTCAAAGTTTTGCTATTTTTGTCAAAGCCAGAAGAAAATTCTTGCTGTTTTAATGAATGGAACTTTCACTACCTTTCTAATAATATCTCTAAGTACTCTTCTCGATTTTTTTCTACTTCTTATTGTGTGACTTTTAATAATTAATTTTTTTTTTTGCTGTGGAGTTGTTACAGGCATCCCAGAGATCTCATGAAAAATGTCACCAAACAGCCCCTTGAGTCAGAGAGAGAAGGCTGTCCCCACCCCGCTTGTCTTCTCATATAAATGAATTTAAATGAGAGACCCTGATTGCATTGTGATAAAGCTAATTTATTAAAGCAGCACATTTATTAAGAAAACAATGTAAGCAAATTTTCATCTGGTTTATGAATCGCAGATGAGCTCTCAGTTTATCTGAAGAATGAGTTGGATAGGGGTCCAAGGTATTACATACCCTTGTGCCTATAGGTTTCAAAATTCCTTTGCTGAATATTTTGGTACAGATTAATTCTCAAGGTCTCTTTTTACTTTGCCCTGTCCTTCCCAGAAGTCATGAGAAGCACCTGGCAATTTTATCTTGTCAAGCCTTGACACTGTGGGCTTTTCTGCTTAAGGAGTAAAACTGCCTTTTTCCTTTCCCCTCTCCCCCTCCTTTTCTGCATTCTCTCCATAGGGAGTCTTTTAACCATTTGCTCTCAAGTGCCTTGGGCTGGGGAAAATAATGGCTTGTTATTTACAAGCTGACTGCAAATCTCCCACACTGTTTGACCTTGTTTTAACATTCCTGTAGCAGTTTCCCTATTCCACTTAACCTGGAATTTTCCTACCTTCTCACTGCTCTGTAACAGTCGTCATTAATACTTCCTTAATAATGATATCCTCTTTTATATCTATAATTATTATACCTGCTTTATTTTAAATGTTTAAAGACTTTGTTTTAATTTTTTTAAAGTTTTGTTTCATATAACAAGCTTTCATTCTATTATATTTTCCTGGGTATTTATATCTTCTGTTCTAGTTTCCTTTTGTTTTGGGTGATATTGTTTTCATAATATATAAATTTAATATTTAGTTAACTTATTTTCATTCTGAAATTTTAAAATGGCATGTAAGTTTCTAAATTTTAGTTGTGTTTCATAGAGTTATCAATGAGTTGCTTTCTGCGTCCCTATCTATTTCTGGTGGAAGTGGAGTTCTTTTGATATTGCAAGGAAAGGAATTTCCTGAGATTAGTATGAGAGGATGAGTCACCTTTATTTCTGTGGAATTAAACCCCTGGGTTTCCAATATCTCATTTCCTTCCCTCCCACTATGGGAAAAGCCCACACTTCTCTTCAGCAGGGCTAGAATTAAGGCCACCACCCAGAATTTCTGTTCTATATTAGAGTCCAGTGAGTCTACCATCTGTTGTAGTTAGCCTGTGTTCCCAGCTGCAGTCCATTACATGTGGGATCTCCATTACCATAGGCTGTGTGAGTGCTTGAAGCCACATGGCAGGCGAGTGCCAGTCAAGGAGCAAGAGTGACAAAGCACAAGAGCAGAACAAAAGAGGGAGAACTCTTTGGGGATTATAAAAAAGCTTAACCAACTAACCCTTCAAAACTTTGCAGACTTGTAGTGGCTTTATTCCTGTCCCACCCCTAGCCAATTATCTTTTTCCCAGGTTAGACTGACAGTCAAGCACCTTCCCTGTGTCACCCTGACTTCACTGTACATGTGTCTATCTCCCGCTTTGTTGAACCCCCTTCTCCAGTGATTTGCAGAAAATGGACTGTTGGTTCCCTAGAGAGCATAAGTTGCAGATTCCTGGTGAAGCTGCCCAGATGACCATGCTTATAATGTCTGACCTCCCCTTTGCTCTATTACTATATTAATATTAGTTAGCTAACTATGACAATAACAATAGGTTATGATAATAGTTCTCTTTTTAAATTAGTTTACCATTAATTTGTAATTTTTGTTTTCATACATTTACTAATCAGGGCTATGATATTGTGATTTATAAGAACTATATATTTGATCATTCAGATGACCAAAATATATTTCTTATATATATTTGGTCTTCATCCACAATTCCTGGCTTATAGTTCCTAAAACCCTTGGAATTTCCTAAGTATTGAGTGACTTTTGGATTCCACCTAATAATAGGGACTGGTTGCCTAGGGCAGTAGTCAGCAAACTGCGGCTTGCAAGCCACATGTGGCTCCCAAACTGTGGTTTGCAGCTCTCTTGACTAATGAGTTTGGCGACCACTGGGATAGGGGCTTAATCACAAGGAACAACAACAGCCTGTAATTATTGGAATCGAAAGTCAGAACTAAGTATGTTATTAGAGAATTGGAACTTTCAATTCTGCCTTGGACCTCCTAAGAGGGGAGAGGGCCCAGAGGCTGAATCCATCATCAGTGGCCAGTGATTTAATCAGGCATGGCTATGTAATGAAATAGAAATCTAAGAGGACAGGTTACAGAGACCTTTTGGTTGGTGAACATGTGGAGGTACTGAGAGAATGCTGAGCCTGAAGAGGGCTTGAAAGTTTCACACCATTTTCCCAAGCCTTACCCTATGCATTTCTTTGATCTGGGTGTTCCTGAGTTATATCCTTTTATAATAAACCAGTAATCTAGTCAGTAAAATGTTTTTCTGAGTTCTGTGAGCCACTCTAGCAAAGTAATCAAACCTGAGGAGGTTGTCTTAGGAACCTTTGATTTATAATCAGACAGTCAGCAGCACACTTGGCAATCAGGACTTGGAACTGGCTTCCGATGTGTGTATGTCAGGGGTATACAGTCTTCTAGGACTGAACCCTTAACCTGTGGGATCTGATGATATCTCCAGGTATATTATGTCCACTTGCCCATTTCCTCATCCCATATAATACTTAAATGTTTAGCATTACTTCCTTCCTGGAAGAGACATTTTACTAATCTTCACACAACAATAGGGTATTCCTAAGATAGTTTAAAAAAATTAGTTGGCTATTATTATATATTCTTTTATGTGTTTCTTTTCTGTTTCAAGAATCCGGTTTAACTTTTCATTTAACTACAGCAAAACCATGATATAATGGACTAATTTCAGATGAGAGTATGTCCATTAAAGCCGAAAGTCCATCTACACTAATAAAAGAGTAACATGCTAATTGACCATACCTTTGTGACGCCCACCAGCCAATCAGGAGTGAGAATGCAAATTAATCCAACAAAGATGGTGGGTTAATTTGCATATGCAGGCACCGAGCATATGAGGGTAGGGCAATGATGCAGGCATCCCATACCACCCCAGCCGTTTCGGGCCTCTGGGTAGCAGGGGAAGGCAGAAAGATGACTCCAGCAAGAGTGAAGGCAGTGCCGGCAGCCAGGGAAAGGAAGGCCCATTCTTGCAAGAATCTTCATGCATTGGGCCTCTAGTTATATAATAAAGTAGGTTTTCTGAAGGTGTATGTTAAAGAATTGACAAACTAATTAGTTTACCTATTTTCACTCATGGAGAAATGTTCATGTAATTAAAATTAAATATGTATGAAAAGAAAAGTTTTCTATATGTATTATAGTAAATTTAAATTTATGCTGAATAGGTCTGTTAAATGAGTGCATTCACCAGTCACTGCCAGGAAATAAATGTACATAGCTGGGATGTGGCTCAAGGCATGTTGGAACATCAGCCAGCACATGTTAAAACTGCTGCAGAAAGTCATGCCTCACAACAACAGAACCAATTATTGTGAGCAATGCAGTGTGGTCACATGTTCATCATTCATTATTTACAAGCAGTGAATCTTGGATTTAAATATGTAGTCTATAGTTGTATATATGTAACATTTATCTATATCAGCAAAATTACTACAGTGTTTTTTTTCCAATATATGGCCTATATGACAAAATTTGTTAAAAATAACAGGGAATTAATAAAAAATAAAATTTTAATTTAATTATAAGCAAATCTTGATCAAAGGGTTTTAAAATTAACAGGGTGTTACCTCACACCTGTCAGAATGGCTATCATCAACAAATCTACAAACAACAAGTGTTGGCGATGATGTGGAGAAAAGGGAACCCTTGGGCACTGCTGGTGGGAATGCTGACTGGTACAGCCAATGTGGAGAACAATATGGAGTTTCCTCAAAAAACTAAAAATGGAACTCCCATTTGACCCAGTAATCCCACCTCTAGGAATATATCCTAAAATAACAGAAACACCATTCAGAAAGGATATATTCACCCCTATGTTCACAGCAGCACCATTTACAATAGCTAAGATTTGGAAACAGGCTAAGTGCCCATCAACATATGAGTGGATTAAAAAAGCTGTTGTACATTTATACAATGGAATACTACACAGCTGTAATGAAGAAGGAACTTTTACCATTTGCAACAGCATGGATGGACCTAGAGAGTATTTTGCTAAGTGAAATAAGCCAGTCAGAGAAAGATAAGTATTACGTGACCTCACTCATATGTAGAATCTAATGAACAAATTAAACTGATGAATGAAATAGATCCAGAAGCATAGAACCATGGAAAAGTCTGATGAATTTCAGAGGAAAGGCAGGTATGGGTGGGAGATTAACCTGGGAATTTAGATGCATAGTAGGGGCCCAGTGCACGAATCTATGCACCTTGAAAGGAACTGTGGTCTGGGAGGCTGTGGTGAGCACAGGGGTGAGTCTTGGCCCATCTCCACACCTCTGCCTGGCCCCTCCTGATGTGGTCCCTGGTCTCCTGTGTGCCTGCATTCTCACTCCCACCACTGCCACTCCCATTTGCTGATGGCACAAGCTCCACTTGCACCCGCTGATGGCACTGAGTGATTGGGGCCAGTACTGGGCACCTGCAGCATGTGGGAGTGGTGGTTCTGGTACTGGCAGTGGCTACAAGGGGGGCCAGTACCAGCAGCAGTTGTAAGCACCAGGTGGGACTGTGATGTGTGGTAGCAAAGAATTTTCATAACCACTACAGGCTCACCCCAATGACAGTTACTGTGCCCCACCTTGGTCTTGCACCCTCAACTCACCTGTTCCACCATCCCACTGAGGCCAATGCCTGCCATGTTCTATGTGTGCCCTCTGGTGGTCAGTGTGCATCATAGTGACTGGTTCGGTTGTTCGGTTATTCCTCTATTCAGTCTATTTGCATATTAGGGTTTTATATATATAGATAGATGCCCAATGTATGAAAATTCATGCACTGGAGGGGTGGTCCCTCCACTAGGTCTGCCCCCTCTCACAGTCTGGGAGCCCGCAGGGGATGTCCTACTGATGGCTGCAGTCTGGCCTCCCTCTGTGGGAGGCAACCTGGCTGAGCAGGGAAAAGTGTTGAGCCATCACCCTGCTGCTGCCACTGCTGGCTGCCAGCCCTCCTCAGCCCTCCTTGGCCGCACAGCCACAGTGGCTTTGGCTGGAAGGATGTCCAGAAGATGTCCCTATCTGGTCTAATTAGCATATTACCTTTTTATTAGTATAGATGCACCACATGTTGACTGCCTTTCCCCCTCCTCCTTTTTTTTATACTTTTATCTAATTTTTTGGTTATTTCAGGCTGGGGGATAAATCCAGTCTCTGTTACTCCATTTTGATCAGAAAAATAACAAAAAACTATTAAACTTCTTTTTAATCTTTTCTAGAACACAGAGCATCAGGGGTCATTTTTGAAATTCCAAATGAATATAATATATGGTCAACAACTAAAAATGTGAGATACATGAGCACACTTTCTGAATCTATAAATATGCTTTTTAAAGATATTTGTCCCTTAATCTTATCAAGTATCTGTTTCCAATTTTGCTTTCCAGTATTGTTTTGTTCATTGTGTCAGCTTGATTACTTTTTTCATGAAGAAGTGAACTATGTCAAACTAAAACAGTGTTGGGGGCGTTATTTTCATCTTTTTTTTTTGTTAACAAATGCAATGATTAAAAAATTAAATGTGACTTAAGTTCAAACACACAAAGAAAGCAGTAGCAACACTTCCTTGAATTAGAAATACTTTTAATTCTATCTTATCTTGATGTTTAAAAGTTTCTGAGTTTAATAATTTTGAAAGAAAAATTCCTTTCAACATTTTAGGAACAAGGAAGGAGACAGTTTAAGGGAAGATTGGAAATTTGATCTTTATCTTTGGATTTGCAGCTTTTAGGAAGACACTCTACCCATCTCTAGCTGTTTCACCACTCTATCCTGCACAAGTATTACTGGCGCTCTCCTAATCCTGACTCAAAACAAGCTTCCTTTTTGTTGCTCATCTACATCTAAGCAAATCCATAAGAATGAAATTTGAGCAAGCTTATGATCTTAATCAGTGCTGCTTAAGGCTTTAATGTCAGGGCATCAGGCTTGGAGTCAAAGAGATAAAATTCACCCAGGAACTTCCATCAATTTAGTTATCTTTTAAAGACACTTATCTTTTAACTAGAGACCCGGTGCACAAAATTTGTGCATGGAGGTCCCTCAGCCCAACTTGCACCCTCTACAATCCAGGAGCTCTCAGGGGATGTCCTGATGATGGCTTAGGCCCACTCCCATGGTTCTCTGCTCTCTGTGGGGCATAGAGGTTTCGCTGCAGCTATGGAGCCCCCATGCTCTTCTGTCCACTCTCACCATGCACCATGCGAAGGAAGTCCCAATGCCCTGCAGTGTGCTCTCTCTACCAGGCCTGGAGACTTCATCAACACCAACACACTAAGGAAGCCCCCATACCCTGTTTTCCGGACTCTGTCTGTCAGGCCTGGAGCTTCCCCACCATCACCCTGCAAATGAAGCCTCCATGCCCTGCTGTCTGGGCTCTGTGTGCTGGGCCTGGGGGAGTTCCCCACCACTGCCGTGCTAAGGAAGCCCCCAAACCCTGCTGTCTGGGCTCTGTGTGCTGGTCCTGGGGCTTCTCCCCCCATCACCTTGTGAACAAAGCCCCCAAGCCCTGCTGTTTGGGCTCTGTCTGCCATGTCTGGGGGTGAATGTAGTCTTGCCACTTGGTCCCTGCGACCCCTGGCCGGGCTTACAGGCCCAGACACTGCAGCAGCAGTGGAGCGGGGTGGCTGGATCCTCTCCCTTTGATGGAAGATCCAGCTGCTGCTTTGTGAACAGGCCTGGACACTCCAACAGCAGGGCTGAGGGGACTAGACACTGCCATCTTGTGGCTATGGTGCCACCATTTTTGTTGTGGAGTGATGGTTAATTTGCATATTACTCTTTTATTAGATAGGATATGCATAATTCATGGACACAGACAATAGTGTGATGAAGGCTTGGGAGGGGGAGGTGCAGGGAGGAGAGAGTCCATGGGAGAAAAAACAACAAACAAAGAAGAAATCTGTAATGTTTTCAACAATAAAGAAAAAAATTAAAAATAAAAAAAACAGGGTGTTAATTTTCACGTAAGACATCCTGGCTGGAAATTTTGTTCATTAAAGCTGAAGTCCATTAAATCCAGGTTTGCAAAATCAAGGGTTTACTGTGTAGATACCATGAGAAATAAATTTATCTTTACATTGTTATTTTCCTCCTTTTGATTTCTCTGTTCTAAATAAACTAGTTTTTGATTAGAACACTTTCTCACATGTTTTCTTAGATTAGGGTACATGCTGTTAATGGCATGAATACTCATGTGTTCTTGAAACATTTTTATTTTGCTTTTACAGGTAAACACAATTTGGTGGGGTTTAGTAGTCTTTTTTAAAAGATATATTGAGTTTTTGTTGGTGATTCTAAGAATATGTGTTTCTAACAGTTAAAGTGATAGGTTAACTTAACATATTAAAATAGTTCTATAGCATCTGTTCAGAAAAAATATTACCAGAAATTTCTATTCAAATCATGCAAAGCATTTTTCAGTGTCTTTCAACTGAGAAGAATACTGTTTAGCACACTTCTCCTGAAGTGGTTCATAATGAGCAAGCTTTGCTTTCAGATTTTTTTTTCTTCTGAAAGAGCTTCATATTTCTCTTTCATTTCTGCCAAGTCTACATGGAGCAGCTTTATTTCTGGATTTTCTGGGGTAGCAGCTCCTAGGTGATACTTTAAAATATCAAAAGCACTATTGGGTTTCTCTGGTTCTTCAGATAAGACTGTACTAATGTAACAGGGAATGGATATGCCATCCTATATAATAAAGAGCTAATATGCTAATTAGACCAAACAGCTACATGACCATCCTGATGACATTCCAGATAACCATCTGGACAGCTTTCCAGATGAAGCCAGGGCTGCAAGGGCTTGCTGAGGCTGCGAGGGGCTGTGAGGGGCTGTGAGGGCCAGCTGGGGATGCTAGGGCTGGCAGAGGCTGCAAGGGATTGTGAGGCCTAGCCAGGGCTACTAGGACCAAACCCCTTTCATGAATTTTGTGTATTGGGTCTCTAATACTTATATAGAGCAACCCATATTAATCTTAGTAAATGTTAAACCCAGCTTATTACTCTAACTTGATTTTTTTTAATCTCAAACAAGAGATAAAAGTATTGCATGTTAAAAGTATATTTTGTGGTGTTTTATTTATTTTTTTTGTATACTTCACAGTCCAGCAGTTTCAATTCCTGTGTGAACCTAAGGAGCAGCCTGACCTTTAAGGCCCAGCCTGGCATCCATTGCCCAGACTCAGAAATTCACTGACAAAACCAGATGGCCAACTCAAGGACACTGCCTGCATGTCAACAGCCATTCCTGCTGATCCCTTTGTTCTGATTTTCTTCTCTCTCTCCTTATATAAACCTTTGTCTGCACAGGATGTTAAGATGATTTTTTGAGGACAGGAGTCTGTCCACCCACTCCACCCCCATTTTCTCAAGTCACTAACAACTTGAATAAAAATCTTTCCTTCTCATAAGCACCTGTCTCATGAGTTTGGCTTTTGTTGCACCAGGCAGCCAAACAAACCTGGTTGAGTGACACCAATACCTTGGTCATTATATCCAGCACCCCTGACTTCTCCAAGTACCTCTGAAATTACTTGCATTTGAATCAACTGCTTTCTAATGGGCCATTGTGATAGTGACAGTGGCACAAATGGTGCTGGAGACAGTGCTGGTGGGCTCTGATTAGCACTGCTCATCTAGAGAAGAACATGCACACCTGCTTGAGTATAGTAGTCTTTGATTGTAAACCTTTTCTCTCAGTGGTTTATGGATCATGTTTCTGTTATCTAGCTTCCAGTCTCAATTTACAGATGAGAAGTCCATAATGGTCTGATTGTAGTTCTTTTCTTTTTTTTTTCAGTGTTGTTTTATTTTATTGTTTAAAGTATTATAAATAGTAGTTCATATGTCTCCTTTTTCCCTCATTAACCTCCCCCCAGCCTCCCCTAGCCTCCAGCATATACCCTCACACACACACCCAGTATCTATGTCCCCTGATTGTATTTCTTTTGCAAGTAGGCTATTATTTACTTTGGATAACTTATTTTCTTTTCACCTTTAAATTCTGAAATTTTAGCAGGATATCTACATTTTTTTCTCCTCGTGAATCCATGTATTATTCAATAAAAAATTAAAATCTATACTCGGGTCTTCAGCTTGGAGTAATCTTTTGTCTTATGTCAAATTATTACTCCTCCTCTCCTCCTTGTTTTAATCCTTTATTTCTTTTTGGAATTTTATTATTTATATGCTCAGTATCCTGTATCTTTTCTCTGAGTTTCTTTTATAATTTTATTTTTATTGATGTGAGATCAAGATGAGAGAGAGAGAGAGAGAGAGAGAGAGAGAGAGAGAGAGAGAATATACAGTTTCTTATTTTTCTTGATGCTTTGATGCTATGGAGACTCAATGGGAAATGGCAGAATAGTAGGCCTTCTTCTCCATGAGGAGAATTTATAACTTTTGCATTCTTTGAGAAGCTTTATTTTGCTGAGGCTCATGAATCTCTTCTAGTAAGTTATTAACCTACAAATTCTTTGGCTAACTTTGTTGTTCATGCAATGAGCTTCCCAATATTTTTATCCAAGTAAGTCTGTAGGTATGTGACCAGCACTGGTAAGAAAAAATGGATTTTGATTGCTGTGATTAGGTGGTGACTACTATTTGAACCTGGAGAGGCCTAAGAATAGGATATTTTTCTCCTTACCCTCAGCTAAGAGATAGTGGTTTTGTTGTGTGTATTCAGAGTTATATTACAGAAGTAGCAACTGCTCTGTCTTCAAACACTTGCTTGTGGAGTGTAGTTTGAACAGTAACCTGACATATGTGTAATAAAAGAACACACATTGCCGAGACCGGTTTGGCTCAGTGGATATAGATAGAGCGTTGGCTTGCGGACTGAAAGGTCCCAGGTTCGATTCCAGTCGGGTATGTACCTTGCTTGCGGGCACATCTCCAGTGTAGGGCGTGCAGGAGGCGGCTGATCGATGTCTATCTTTCATCGATGTTTTTGACTTTCTACCCCTCTCCCTTCCTCTCTGTAAAAAAAATCAATAAAATATATTTTTTTAAAAAAAGAACACACATTTATTGGCTGGCAAAGAAAAAACTGGAACCCACTTAAGAGTGCTCTGAACTTGATGGAGAAAGGCAAAGCTCAACATAGAGCAAATGGTTCCCACCGAAAGTGGAAGAAAGACATGAAAATGTTAACAGAACATAAAGATAAGTCTAGAAGCCCTTATGAGCACAAATACGAAGATAAAGGCTTTTTGGAACTAACAAAAACATGTTCAATTTAAAAATAAACTACATACATATCCACTTATCCCTAACTAGACAGTTAAATCAAGTGAAAGTATTAATCAATTATGCACTAGTAGTTAGACCTGTGCCAAGCACTATTCAAAGATAAAGTTTGTTCTCATTGTCTAGTCCTATCAGAGCAATTGACAATTTTGACTATATTCTGGTATATCCTTATACAAATTATTATGATCTTCTGAGCACAGTTCTTCATCTTTGGATATAACAAAATATTGGATGATGAATTTGGCAATGTAGCAGGATACAAAATTAACACCTACAAATCTGTGGGGTTTTTTATGCACCAATAATGAACTCAAAGAAAGAGAAACTAAAAAACAAAAAACAACAACAACAACAACAAAACAATCCCATTTACCATTGTAAAAAAAATTTTAAGATACCTAGTAATAAGTCTAATCAAGAAGGTAAAGAATCCATACTCAGAAAATTACAGGATGCTGAAAAAGAAGATATAGGAAAACATAAACATATGGAAGAATATTCCATGTTCATGAGTTGGTAGAATGAACATTATTAAAATATCCATACTACACAAAGCAATCTATAGATTCAATGCAATCTATTCAAATACCAATGGCATACTTCAAAGACCTATAACAAATTCTCCAAAAAGACCCCAAATAATCACAGCAATCTTGAGAAAGAAAAAAGTTGGAGGGATCACAGTACCAAATATCAAGCTATATTACTTAGCCATGGTCTCAAAACTGCCTGGTACCGGCACAAGAACAGATAACTAGACCAATGGAACAGAACAGAGAACCCAGAGATTGACCCAGTCCATTATGCTCATTTATTATTTGACAAGGGAGGCAAGAACATACAATGGAGTCAAGGCAGTCTCTTCAATAAATGATGTTGGGAAAATTGAACAGATACATGCAAAAACATGAAACTAGACCACCAACTTACGCTATACACAAAAATAAACTCAAAATGAATAAAGGACTTAAATGTGAGATGGAAACCATAAAAATCCTAAAAGAAGCTATAGGCAGCAAAATAGCAGACATATGTCATAGGAATATCTTTACCATTGCAACTCCTAGGGCAATGGAAACTAAGGAGAAAATACTAGTAAACAATGAGACTACATACAAATAAAAAGCTTCTGCACAGCAAAAGAAACCATCAACAAAACAACAAGAAAGCCCACTGCATGGCAGAACATATTTGCCAATGCTATCTCCAATAAGGGTTTAATCTCCAAAATTTACAGGGAACTCATACAATTTAACAAAAAGGAAGATAAACAATCTAATCAAAAAGTGGGCAAAGGACCTAAATAGACACTTTTTTAAAGAAGACATAATCTCTGATCTTAAGGGTCATAAGAACAGTGCTAGAAAGAAGAATGAATATTTTTTTTAACAAACTTTAAATGTTATGCATATCCATTTCCATGTCCGTTTTTAAATTCAGTGCAATTGTTTGATGGGAAAGAGAAAAATAATCAGTTAATTCAATTGGTTTTAAATAGTTGTCATGTTATTTAATTGAAAGTCAAAACATTATTTTTTGCAGCATAATTTAAAGAAAATGCCTTATTGCTTAAAACTTGAATGAGCCATATATGAATTTATACTGATAAGGTTCACTCTAAAATTACTAAACTTGTTTTCACTTTTGTTTCTTCTATTTTTTCTGTTTGGTCTACTATTGAGGTTTTTGGTAAATAGCATATAGAAAAGTACATGTATTTTTAAAAATAAATTCCTCTCATTCCCCATAAATAAAGAGTAACATTATTATTTAGTACATGAAGATAATTATATTGTTATATTAATGTGCTGCATGAAGATTTTTTTTACTTAAACCATCTGTAATTTATGGTTTCTAATTTATGCAAAAATTTTTTTAGATATTTTGTGCAAAAATGTGCCCTGATTACAACCTTTCCATATGTTTTTGTATATATATCTATTGCACTATCTTTCCTTTGCAGTTATTAGATACAAAGTTATGCATGTACATTGATTTGTGTTTGCTTTCTTCCATAAAATTATTGAGTATATGCTTTTATGAATTGTTATGTATTATTTTACTTCTTTTATTATTTAAAAACAATTGATGGATTGCTGGTATGAGTCAGGCACTTTATTAGGGAATGAAAAAGACATGTTGTTTCTACTTTCATGGAGTTTATGTTCAAATGTAGAATGGCATCTAGTAATAACCTAAACATAGTGCTATTTAATTAAATTTATAAATGCTTAAAAAGTACATGGTTCTAAGAAATCAACAGACATTTAGCACATCATTCCTACAAACAAATAAGTATGTTAGGTTTTAGGGAAATCAAAGTTATATATGATGCAGTCTCATGTATGAAGGACTTTAGAGTCTAATGTGATAGGCAGATAAGTAATAGGCAATGCAAATAAGTGTAATAAGTGTTCTGACAGGTGTAAGCTCAGTGTCTTCTGGAACTCATAGGAAGACCACATAATCCAGTCTTTGGAGGTCAAGAATAAGTGGACATCTAAGATGTGTCCTCAAAAGTAAGATTAGTAGATATTTAGGTGAGTGTGGGAAAGGGTGATGGTGGATGTTATTTGGGGACCTAGAATCTAGGCAGTGAAGGGAACGGCTGGAGAGAGAATAAATAATTGGAAAACAGAAGAAGTAGTTATGATTGAACACGTTTTATCTTATTTTTAATATAATGTATTTCCAAAGGAATAGAGGGTTCATAGATTCCTGTTCTATGCTTGTTGAATAAATTCACACAGTGTCAGTTGTTTATATTGGGACTGAGAGTCTCTGAGTGTGAAAACCATCCTTTCCTGGCTATGTGACCTTAACAAGTGACTTGTCTCTCTGTATCTCATTTTCCTTATCTGTAATTTGATTATGATAATAGCAGCTTCCACATATTCTTCTCAGGAGGATCACACATCTCTACCTGAAAATTGTTTAGAAGAATGCTTGGTATACAGGCAGTACTGATTATGTATTAGCTAGTCCTGGCTCTATCATTTATACTGGTGGTATGACCAGGCAATTTACTTTACTTTGATCCTTAGTTTCCTCATTTACTGTATAAAATGAAAATACCTGACCTTTCTCACTAAATCAATATTAAAAAATAAGTTATTATTATTATTGTTATTATTATTACGAGTATTAGCTATAGAGGAGGAAAATTCAAATTTGGGTAGATACTATTTATCATAAATAACAGCTATTAACTTGGGCCTCCTTTATATTTGCATTGAAGATGATAATTTTTAATTGTAAAAGTGACCTTTTGTTTTTATGAGATTTATCACTCTATAAACATAGGACAGGATGAACTAGTTTAAAATACATCAATTCCTTATACTGTATATGCAAAATAGGAGCTCAATAGCCCTTAGCAATAGGTAGTAGAAAATACCTTGTTTAAACATATTAATTTATTTTAAAGAATATTACAGATATATTATATTATAAATGTGGACCTGATTAATAATTTACTCATTTTTTAAAACTTTCATTTACATCAAGGTTCATCCTTATATGGATAAGAAATATCTTTTTTGCTGAGATTCTCTTGTAGAATTTATAACATGCCATGTGTTTCACTTGCCTTCTTGTATTTACTGCTGTCTAATGCACCTAGGGAAAGAAAAGGTGCCATATTTCTTGATAAATCTTGTACAATAACTAAACAAACTCCTTAAATATAACATCTATAAAATTGTTTATTGAATGAATGAAAAGCATGTATTGATTATCAATTGTCTTTTCTAAGAAAATTGCAAAATATTGACAGATGTACATACATCAGGCTTCTTTTTGTATTTGTAGAGACAATGACTTTGAAATTGAACACCAGTTTTGGAATAAAAATAATAATTACTCTTTTTCTCCTCCCTACTGTCATGTTAGCTAATTCTACTTATCTTTCAGATCTCATTCTAAATGTGTTTGTCAATGATGCTCTTCCCTTTCACTATTATATTGAAACTACAGGCCCAGTGCACAGATTTGTGCATCTGTGGGGTCCCTCCACCTGGCCTGCAGGGATAGGGCAGAAACTGCCTCTCTGACATCCACTGAGGGGTCCAAAATTGCTAGAGGATGCAGGCCACCCCGAGGGAACCCACTGGTGCACAATCTAGGCTGAGGAAGTACCGAGGGAGGACTCCAGGCTGTGTCTGACCCCTTTTGCCCAGTCCTGATAGGCTGAAGCCTAGTAGCAAGCTAACCTATGGGTCTGAGCATCTGTCCCCTGGTGGTAAGTGTGCATGATAGGGATAGGTCAAACAGGCAAATGGTCGAACATTTAGCATATTAGGCTTTTATATATAGATAGATAATTAAGGTATATCTGTTTGCCTAATGTCTTCTAAACCCCCTAGGACCGTGGTCAGCAAACTGTGGCTTACGAGTTACATGCAGCTCTTTGGCTCCTTGAATGTGGCTCTTCCACAAAATACCAAGGCCTGAGCGAGTCTATTTTGAAGAAGTGGCATTAGAAGAAGTTAAAGTTTAAAAAATTTGGCTCTCAAAGATGGTGGCATAAGATATACACCTATACTTGCTGTCTTTCCAAACCATACCAAAACTACAACTAAAAGACAAATGACTATCTCCCAGAACCATGGGAAAGCTGGCGGAGTGGGAGTTCTACAACTAGAAGGAAAGAAAAAAGTGCATTCAGACCAGGTAGGACATGCAGAGGCTCAGAAAGGCAGAGTATGGAGACACACCCAAATCTGGCTGGTAGGCACTGTTGTTTTTCAATTGGGAGGGAGTTACAAGTTCCTGCCTCTCTGAACTCCAGTTTCTGGTGAGATTCTGGGGACACAGACTCATATGGGGAGAAACTGAACAGTCTGCCATCAGATCAGAAAAAGAAGGTGGCTCTCTCGCAGAGCTGCGCACTGGAATCATTGTTTATTGCCCTGGGTCAGGGGACATAGGACACTGAACAGAATGCTGAAGAGAGGGCTGACTGGCAGCCATTGATGTTTGCCACGCCTTAGCCTAGTGATTCCTTGAGACCCCGCCCTGCCCAATTTACAAACCCACCCAGCTGTGCAGTGACTTTTTCATATGAATGGCCTGCCTTCTGGCAGCTTAACCTAACAAATTGCAACTGGGTCAGATAACACCAAACCTCCAAACTCTAAGCAAAGAGGATAAATCAACTCCAAAACTTCCAAACTCCAAGCAAAGAGGAGAAATAGGCAAATCTCCCTGTAGCTCCTGCTGGGTGGCCTCAGACACTAGCTGACTTGCACCTCCTTGGAGATCCAGGAACCAGTATACCTAGAGGTCAGTGTGAGAAGACACAAGATTTCAACTCCTCACATACATAAGTGATACACTCAAGAGGCAGACTCGGTGAGCACCAAAGCACCCCTGAAGCAAGTTCTGCCCCACAGGGGTGTCTCTAGCACAGCAGTTCTTCCAATAATAGACACAGCTAATCCTCACAGTCAATTGACCTGGAGGTCAATTCCTCCCAGTGTACCAATAGCAATCAAAGCTTTACTACAATAAGACTATGAACCCAGCCCACAAAGGGGTGCACGAAGAGTGTCTGCCTCAGGTGGTTGGGAGGTTGAGCTACTGGGCTCTAAGGACAACTAGCACAAAAACAAAACAAAACAGAACAAAACAAAACCACTCTATCAACACTGGGAAGCAGCCAAAATGTGGAGACCAAGAAATATGTCAGGAATGAAAGAAATGGAAGAAAGCAAATGACTGGACATAGAGTTCAAAACCACATTTATAAGATTACTCAAGAATCTTCTACAAACCACTGACAAACTTAGTGAGACCTCTGAGAAACTTAGTGAGACCTTCAAAGATCTTAATAATGTAAAAAAAATGGAAAAGGACCAGTCAGAAATTAAGCATGCACTGTTTGAAATAAAGAATAATATACAGAAATCCAACAGCAGACTAGAGAACCCCAAGAATCAAATCAAAGATCTGAAATATAAGGAAGCAAAAAACACCCTATCAGAAAAACAAAAAGAAAAAAGAGTCTAAAAATGTGAAGATAGTGTAAGTAGCCTCTGGAACAACTTCAAGCATACCAACATCAGATTATGGGGGTGCCAGAAGAAGAGAGAGAGCAAGATACTGAAAACCTATTTGAAGAAATCATGACTGAAAACTTTCCCTACCTGGTGAAAGAAATGGATTTACAAGTCCAGGAAGCACACAGAACACCAAAGAAAAAGAATCCAAAAAGGACACACCAAGACACATCATAATTAAAATGCCAAGGGCAAAAGACAAAGAGAGAATCTTGAAAGCAGCAAAAGAAAAACAGTTAGTTATGTATAAGGGAGTACCCATATGACTGTCAACTGATTTCTCAACAGAAACTATGCAAGCCAGAAGGGAGTGGCAGGAAATATTCAATGTGAAGAATAGCAAGAACCTACAACCAAGAGTGCTCTACCCAGCAAAGCTATCATTCAGAATTGAAGGTCAGATAAAGAGCTTCACATATAAGAAAATTCTAAAGGAGTTCATCACCAAACCAGGGTTATATGAAATGCTCAAGGGTTTTCTTTAAGAAGAGGAAGAAGAATAGAAAGGTAAAGATAAAAAGTATGAACAACAAAGTTATAATAAATACATACCTATCAACAAGTGAATTTAAAAATCAAGTGAATAAAAAATTCCAATGAACAGAATAAACTGGCAAATATAATGGAATTAGGGACGTAGAAAGGGAATGGACTAACAATTCTAGGGGGAAGGGAGAGTGAAGGGTGCAAGAAAAGATTGGACAAAAATCTTACACCTATGGATGAGGACAACGGCAGGGAGTAAGGGCATATGGTGGGGGAGTGGGGAATCAGGTAGAGGGGAGCTATGGGGTGAATAAAAGAGGAACATCTGTAATAAATTGACCAATAAAGATTTATTTAAAAAATAAAATAAAATAAAAAAATTTGGTTCTCAAAAAAATTTTAATCGTTGTACTGTTGATATTTGTCTCTTTGACTAATGAGTTTGCTGACCACTGCCCTAGGGCATAAACTCCATTGGGAAGCCATCTTGTGTTTCATACAATATTGTATACCTACTGCCTAGAGTGTGTCTTCTATAGATTCTTAATGAATATTGGCTGAGTGAATGTATGCATACAATATCCATGTCTATGAGTTGCAGTATATTATATACTTTTATATGTGGTAGTCTCAACTTTTAAAATATGTGATGTTTGTCTAAATTTCAGATAAATTCAATAAACCAAACTATGGTGATATAAGAACCAGACTTTGAAATGGACAGTTACTTGTAGGAAGTTCACTGGGTTGTGCTTCCTGTGCCAATACCTGTAAGTAAAGAAAGAAGGGTTGGGCAGAGAAGGCATTTAAGCTATAATGAAGTAACAGAAAAGGCCTCATCCCATTCCATGGGGAGCTCTGGATCTGGGATAGCCCTCAGATTTGTCCTGAATTATGTAAAGGAAATGAGGACTTTTATACTCCTGCATCAACCAATCATTGGATGTGTGAAAGGGTTATTGACCTTCAATGAGTCATCCCTTTTAAGCTAAGGGTACATGCAAGCAGGGAACATTCAAATGTGATCTTTTACTTAGCTATAAACCTTCTCAAAAAATGAGTGCATCATGAAGGGGTGGCGAAGGGGTGGAGAGAGAGGTTTAACCTGAGAAACACATCAAAGTTCCTATTCCAGTCCACATTTTGTATCATTTGGGGCTATTTAGTTTACCTAATTTGGAGCAGCAGCTCCTTCTCTGTTCTTGTGGGCCTCCCTTATATGTAGGAAAGTTACAAGATGAAGATTAGCTAGACAAATCCACCACAGCAGCTAGTCTTAAGACCACAACTGATATTCATCTTCCTCCTTTACTATACTCATTTAGATATCCCTCAGCAGGTACAGATGACTCTATCAGAATGACTGGACCCCTAATTCATGAGGGTCTGGGTTTCTACTCACCATGTCTTTCTGAGGCTGTAATTGCTCTATTTGTCCATTTACTTTCAAAATTAGGCAAAAGAATTCAAATTTCAAGATTTAACCAAATGGGCAATCTTAGTGCAAATATATTATTCTCTGCCCTCACTGAGTAATCCAACTCCCTTCGTGATGATCAGGATCAATGACCATGCCATGATGGTGCCTCTTTTCTTGCTGGCTGATCTCGTGGAACAAAGAGCACTGTCTCATGGTAGAAACATTTACATCTTGGAGCCAAGACTCCTAAAACTGTAAAGCTTAATCTTGTCTTTAGAGACATGCACAGATTCTACAATGTGACCACTGGAAATGCCAGTAAGCAAGTTTGTTCCCATTTTCTAATCTTCATCCTTGGACATATATATTGTACCTATCTGGAACACCAAACTATGTAAAAGTCATTAAATTAGAATATTTGCTATGTTGTGGAATATAGCACCCCCATGTTCTCACAGAATAAATCTCTAAACTAGTATCTCAGCTGTGCTTTTTATTGATTTTTACATTGATCTATAAGACTGGCAGCTCCCTACTGGGAAATTGAACCCACAACCGGGGCATGTGTTCCGACTAGGTATCAAACCATGACCTCCTGATTCATAGGTTGAGGCTCTTGACCAACTAATTAAATCATTAGTTATTACCTGTGAATCTATATGAATTTTAATCTCAGACTACTTATGTTTCTACACAAGTGGATAACCCAGCATACTGACTGATACTCTGGATATGGGAATAATTTCCCCCTCATGGATTTCTTTCAGCCCTGAATGGGCTTGTAGTATAGCTGCAGTCTACTTTCTGCTTCTACACACATGCCAAGCCAAACCATCTGTGAAATGAACTCCTTAACCAGCTGGTTGAATGTGACCTACTTTCCCCAATAGTCATTATGTATGAACTGAAGGAGAGTCCAAGGTTACAATGATGGATGACATGGGTGTCTAGGCCACATAGATATCTACTAGTATGTTGTAATTGATGCTTCTATTGGGACTTGCCAAAACTTCCACATGGGGACATTACAATTGCACCAATTTATAATACAATAGTCTTATTGATCACAGTGGTCCAAGTGGCAGGATTGGTTAAGTGCAACTTGTGCCTGCTGCAGAGTGCTTACCTTCTCTGAAGTCCACCCAAAGCTGGCAGAATTTTGTAACACCTGGAATATAGCTCAGAATAGTATTCCCAAGTGTGTAATATGCTTCCTACATAACCTGTAGACGCCAGTAGGATTTTTGCTTCCTTTTTAGTGGTTGGAATTGTAGGTTGCAATAATTTGTTCTTTTATTGGAAAGACTAAAGGCCTAGAGCACAAAATTCGTGCATGGGGATGGGGGGCCTCAGCCCAGCCTGCATCCTCTTCAATCTGGGACCCCTCGAGGGATGTCTGATTGCCTGTTTAAGCCTGATCACGGTGTGCAGTCAAACATCACTCTCACAATCCAGGACTGCTGGATTCCAATCACTTGCCTGCTTGCCTGCCTGATTGCCCCTAACTGCTTCTGCTTGCCAGCCTGATCATACCCTAACCACTCCTCTGCCCTGATCAATAGCTAACTGCTCCCCTGCCAGCCCAATTGCTCCTAACTGCCCTCCCGTGAAGGCCTGGTCACCCCAACTGCCCTCTACTGCAGGCCTGGCCCCCTCAACTGCCCTCCCCTGCTAGTCTGGTCACTCCTAACTACCCTCCCCTGTCAGTCTGGTCACCCCCAACTGCCTTCCCCTACAGGCCTGGTCAGCCCTAACTGCTCTCCCCTATCAGTCTGGTCACCCCCAACTGCCCTCCCCTGCTGGCTTGGTCCCTCCAACTGGCCTCCCCTGCTGGCTATCTTGTGGTGGCCATCTTGTGTCCACATGGGGGTGGCCATCTTTGACCACATATGGGATGCCATCTTGTGTGTTGGAGTGATGGTCAATTCTCATATTACCTCTTTATTATATAGAATATCTTTTAATTCTCTAGACCACTGGGCCCTCCAAAATTCATGGATGGGGCTGGCCCTTGACTCGTTGTAAGTTTTATCTCTCAAAATTTAAAATGCATACTTTCCTACCAAGGCCTCCAATGTACCTTTCACTTCTTATTAACTCAATTTAAGTAACATGATATCATGATATATTGAATTGATGTGATGTTCTGCAGCATGTTCAGATTATCCAGATATTGTCAGACTATTTTATGATAGAGAGCAGGAAAGTTAATATAGACATAGGGCATGGCTATAAATGTGCATGGTGCTCCGTTCCACATGAATAAGATCTGTTTGTGTCCTATTTTCTGATTAGGATAAAAAAGAACACATTTGCCAGATCTATGACCATATCCCATGTATCTGAGGACTTGTTAATTTGCTCTAACAACAATATCACAATCTGGCACAGCAGCCAGAAATGGAGCTAGTATGCAGTTGAGCTTGTCATAACCCACTATCATCTTTTAGGATCCAAGTGATTTTTGTATAGACCAAACTCTTACTGGTGAATCAAATTAAGATATAATGGGAATCACCATGCCTGTATCCTTTAGGTATGTATGGTTGGCATTAATCTGTACCACTCCAAGAGAGAATAGTTTTATTATCCTGCCTTGTGTGTGGAAGTAGACAGTTTCAGAGACTTTCAATTGGCTTTCTCCACTACAATAACTATAACTCAAGGAACCAATATGGAACTACCTGTCAGCTACCAAGTATGTCCATCTAATTACTGTATACATTTATGTATCATGAGAATAACTACTGACTAAATGTGGACCCAGTGGACTCATTGTGAACCAAACGTGCATCAAGACTCCTACATTTATTATTTGGTTCCCACACTCCCCACTCCATTTGGGGGTTCATAATGACATTTTGTGTTCCTGAATATCAATGTCAATTCAGACCCTGTGCCCAACAGTCCTCAAAATATTTGATGTCGCCGAGACCAGTTTGGCTCAGTGGATAGAGCGTTGGTGTGCGTACTGAGGGGTCTCAGGTTCGATTCCGGTTTGGGGCATGTACCTTTTTTGTGGGCACATCTCCACTGTGGGGAGTGCAGGAGGTGGCTGATCGATGTCTCTCTCTCATCGATGTTTCTGACTTTCTATCTCTCTCCCTTCCTCTCTGTAAAAAATCAGTAAAATATATTTAAAAAAAATATTTGGTGTTATTCCCCTACCTATAGTATACTCTTGTACAAGAAAATGGCCAAGAGTCTCTTGCAGGAAAAATTGGAAAAATCATTACTGTAGATACTTGCCATGGCATTGTAAGTTCCTTTCTCATCAAGACCTTGCCTTTTCTTCTGACAATGGCTTACAGGCTCAGCTCTAGAAACTGAAAAAATGATCATGACATTTTTATTGAGGTAACTTTCCTCATCCAACCTAGATTTCTTTCTACTTAATAGTTTGAGTAATACAGCACAATATATTCTATTAACCATCTTCATTGCTCTCTGCATATCACACCCCCATCCTACACTGTTCTGGCCCTGCTGCTCGTAATAATTATACTTGCCTTGCTTCTGATGGTAACACAGGGAGTCCATTCTGTAATGGCATCTCCCACTGTCACAGTTGAGCTTCTCAGTAATGGTGGTGCCACTCACAGAAAGTTCTTTATTGTTTGAAAAATGATGTCTCTTCCAGACCCTCCAATGGAGCATAATAGTCTGATAGATTTCTTGGCCTTAGCTAATATATCTACTCTAATATGCTTAATTCTCTAAGCCTTTGATACATTCTTTCATGTTTTTCCATGGCTGTTTTGCTATTTCTACTTCAATTAATGAGACTAATTGTTTTCTTCATATTTCTAAGAGCCATTCTAGAAGCTTGGTAATATCTATTTTCATTCCTTTTTATAGATCAGGAATCTGCAAACTTTTTTTTTTCTGTAAAGAGCCAGATAGATAATAATTTAGGCTATTCATGCTATACAGTCTCTGGCTAAAGAAAACTTTATTTACAAAAAGAGGAGTGGATGGTAGTTTGCTCACTCTTGATATAGACTATATTCTGGGATAGTGCTGTCATATTGATAAATTCTCTCTCATTCAAATTTATGTTTCATTCTTCTTGATTTAGTAGCCTCAGAATCTAGGACCATACACAATATCCTGGCCACTGCCAATATATCAACTAGGTCCTGCGGCTCCTTTGGGGTGTATTCTCTGTTTCCCCCTAGTAGGCTCAGCATTTCCTTGGCAAAGTCATGTATCTTAACACTAATAATTGGCATGATGGTCAGGAGAGATGGGTAGGAGCTCAATGACAGACTACATCTTCTAGAGTTCAACATATCTCCAGTCAAATTAGTACAAGGCAGAGAACCTACAATGGCAAATGGCTAAACAGCCATGAATAAAATAAAATTTAAGGACTCAGCTTATAAGCCTTACTATGGTATATAAATTAGCAAAATATGTTATATATATAAATATTGTCAGAAGAAGATTATATCTTCATTTCCACATCTGAAGTATACAGTGTCAATCTTATTCAAAATAATAAAGGAAGCAAAATATCACTAACAATCCAATTACTGCAACCTTTTGCCCCCTTGAGAACAGGGAATCTCTATTTTACCCTTCCCCACACCTTAATCTCAGGTACCCAGTGTCATTTATGATGCTTTTTCCTCTTTCTCCCAAGAAGGAATTTGATCAAGGAGCTTCACTGGGATGCAATTGATTGATGAGCCTTCCTGCTTTGTTTCAACATATACTATCTAATAAAATAGTAATATGCAAATTGACCATACATCCACTATACTCACAAGCCATGCCCACCAGTCATGCCCACCAGCCAATCAGAGTAAGTATGCAAACTAACTCAAGATGTAACCAAGATGGCTACAGCCACAGAGAGAACAGGAGGGAGGCCTGGGTTGCCTGGCCTGTGGAGGTTAAGGCAACAAAGTTTAATGGTTGTACCAGCAGAAGGCTAGGCTCCACTCCAGGCTACAAAGTTTCAATTGTAGAAAATAAATAAATCTCAGATACCAGGGCCTCTATCCTATCTTTGACCACATGGGGGCAGCCATCTTGTGTGTTGGAGTGACACTCAATGTGCATATTATTTTTTCATTAGATAGGATTAGATAGGATAGAGGCCTCTGCTTGGGTTGTTGGGGGGCGTGGCCAGCCTGCAAACCACCATGGGCCCCTCACCCAGGCCATCCCACACCCCAAGGGAACACCCACCCTGATCTGGGACACCCTTCAGGGCAAACCAGCTGGCCCCCACCTGTGCAGCAGGCCTCTATCCTATCTAATAAAAGAGTAATATGCAGATTGACCATCACTCCAACACACAAGATGACTGCCCCCATGTGGTCAAAAGATCCTGCCCCCATGTGGACACAAGATGGCCACCACAAGATGGCCTGCAAGGGAGGGCAGTTGGGGATGATCAAGCCTGCAGGGGAGGGTAGTTAGCGGTGACCAGGCCAGCTGAGGAGGGAAGTTGGGGGTGACCAGGCCTGCAGGGGAGAGAAGTTATAGGGGACTAGGCCATCAGGGAAGGGCAGTTGGAGCTGACCATGCCCACAGGGTAGGTCAGTTAGGGGTAAACAGGATGGCAGGGGAGCAGTTAGGCATCAATCAGGCTGGCAGGAGAGAGGTTAGGGGGTGATCAGGCTGGCAGGCAAAAATGGTTAGGGGCAATCAGGAATGCAGACAGGTGAGCAGTTGGGAGCCAGCAGTCCTGAATTTTAAGAGGAATGTCCATCTGCCCATTTAATCCCAATCCTGGATTGGGCCTAAACAGGCAGTCAGGCATCCCTCAAGGGGTCCCAGATTGGAGAGGGAGCGAGCTGGGCTGAAGGACATCCCCTCCTCCCCCATTCACGAATTTCATGCAGCAGGCCTCTAGTATTTAATATTTTTTTCACACCTACTTTGTGATTGCTTTCTATGTGTGAGATCTGTAGCATAACATGGAACAAATAGAGAAAATCCTTAATGTATTAAACCATATATTCTAGTTTATATGGGGGTGACATAAAATAAAATTGCATATACAAATTAAAATAGATCCAGAAGCATGGAACAGACTGATGAATCTCAGAGGGAAGACAAGGGCAGGAGGTGATTATACAAATAACTTACAAGCATATATGCATAACCCATGTACACAGACAGTAGTGTGGTGAAGGTCTGGGGGCAGGAGGGAGAGTAGTGCAGGGGGTTAATGCTGAGGAGTGGGGCATCTGTAATACTTTCAACAATAAAGATAAATTTAAAATTTTTTTCAGAGATCAAAAAGTGGTATAAAGCAAATGGGAAGAGTGTTTGTAGGTGGAGATCAACTTCAGTTAAACTATTCAAGCAAGGTTTGTTAGCTGAAGCCTGAATGATATTGACCAGCTACTCTGTTTCCCCAAAAATAAGACAGTTTCTTATATTAATTTTTGCTCCCAAAGATGTGCTAGGTCTTATTTTCAGGGGATGTCTTATTTTTCCATGAAGAAGAATACGGTACACATTTATTGTTAAACAAACAAACAAAAAAAAGGAAATGTATTACCTGTATATGGTACCATAGTAGTTGTCATCACAAACCACCTCACTGATTGGCCGGAGCGCAGCTGGAACTGTTCAGGCAGTGCAAGGTCTCTTTAAATCAGGAGTCAGACTCCTTAGGGTAGCTTCGGAGGCCTTATATTCCGGGGAGGTCTTCTGTTTGGAGGAGGCCTTATTATCAAGCAGGTTTTATTTTCTGGGGGATGCCTTATATTACAGCCAGAGGCAAAACTGGAAGTAGGTCTTATTTTCAGGGGATGTTTTACTTTCAGGGAAACAGGGTAGTCAAGTGAAATTGTGAGAAGATTTTTCCAGGAGATAGGATAGAAAGTGAAAAGCATTCTGAAATGCATCCAGCATATTTAAGGCTTATGAAAAGGCAGCTGTGGCTAGGGTAAAGTTGGAGAGGTAGGGACCAGATCATGTTGAACTGTGTTTAAAAAGAGTTGTAATACCTTAACAATTGTAATGAGAAGCCTTTGGAAGATTTTTGCATGTAAATAATGTGAGATTATTATTTGGAAATATTATTGTTTCCACCATGTGGAGAATGAAAGCAATAGTAGAAGCAGAGTCATGTGAGGGTGCTGCTGTAGTCTCAGTGAGAGTTTTGGGACCCTCCAACTCAGATGGTAACATTTGAGTGGAAAGAAGTAGATGGATATTTTTAGAAATATGTTCACTGTCAATAGGGAACAAAGCTCTAAGTTTGATGGATAAAGCAATGAGGGTATAATAGAGAGAACCAGCCACTGGTGGATGGACATATTTTTGGATTAACAGAAAATACTCAATCCCCATGAAATTTTATCAAAGAGAAAGCTATACACAATCTCGAGAACTACAAAACAGAAGTATGAATCTGAAAGTTTTTGAAAATATATTTGGGGTGATATTTTCTTACTAAATCTTTAGAAGAAATTCATGTCAGATTTGGAGTAGGAATATTGCATTACAAAATATTTGTAGTAAAATTGTTAGAACCAACTATGGGTAACCAACTTTCTGCTCTACAAAATGACATTCAGTCCTTTAAAATATTGAATTTTATGAAAGAAAATTTCCAGATTTCTCAAAATACAAATGTCTATAATTTTAATCTACTGTTCTTACTATGTTTTAAAATTCTAAACCTTTGATTTTTCTAAACTCCTACAATCATCAGAGTTTGACTAAATTTCCAAAAGGACATGGAATATTATATGACATTTCCAAAAAACTAATTTAATATGTTTTCTCTAGATGTGCTGCTTATTATTAGCAGGTAGCATTTTATATTGAGTTCAGATATGTATCTACACTATGGACTCTTGGTTCACATTGTATAAATTTCTTGCAAAATAACTCTGGGGCTTACCAGAGTTCCAAATTTAAACAATTTTTTTTCTGGTACAAAAGTACCTGTAAGAGTGGTTAAATTTCTAAGGCAAGGGAAGAAAAATGTTTGGTCTCATTAAATTGAAGACTTTGACAACCTAGGGGACCAGAAATGTAAGAATAGTTGGATAAGAAAAGTGACCATGGAAAGTTGAAATCAGGAGTATGGTTAATATTCCTGGCTTATCCAGACTGGTGAAAATACCACGACTAATTTTGTAGTAGCAAAACAAATAGTGGCTTTAGAAAGGACTTTGAAGTCAGGCAAAATATAGTTGAGTCCTGGCTGTGCTATATACCAGCTATATGAAGTTAAATAAGTGTCTTAAACTTTCTATGCCTGAACTTTTTAATCCCTATAATAGAAATTCAGTCATATACTTAATAATTGATTTTATAGATGTTTTTAAACACCTATCATGTTCCAGACACTTATTGATATTGAGATTCACTGGTAAACAGAACAACATTCCTATTGTCATGTAGGTTGTTTCTAGGGGATAAAAATATGGATAAAAGACTTAAATGTAAGACAGAGAACCATAAAAAAATCTTAGAAGAATCCATAGGCAGCAAAATATCAAACATAGCAATATCTTTACTGATAAACAAATGATACTATATCAAAATAAAAACTTCTGCACAGAAAAAGAAACCATCAACAAAACAACAAGAGAGCCTAAAGCATGGGAGAACATATTTGCCAATGTTATATCTGATAAGTGTTTAGTGTCCAAAATTTACAGGGAACTCATACAATTTAATAAAAAGAAGATAAACAATCCAATTTAAAAATTGACAAAGGACCTAAAAAAGATGACAAACAGAAGGCTGAGAGACATAAGAAAACATGCTCAAAGTTTACTAATAATCTGAGAGATGCAAATCAAAACAACAATAACATACCATCTCACACCTGTCAGAATGGCTATCATCTACAAATCAAGAAACAAGTGCTGGTGAGGATGTGGAGAAAAAGGAACCCTCATGCACTACTAGTGGGAATGCAGACTGGTGTAGCCACTGTGGAGAAGATTATGGAGTTTTCTTAAAAAACTAAAAATGGAACTCCCATTTGACCCAGTAATACCACTTTTAGGAGTATATTCCAAGAAACTTGAAACACAAATCAGAAAAGATATATGCACTCCATGTTCATAACAGCACAATTTACCATAGCTAAGATTTGGAAACAACCTAAGTGCTCATCAGCAAATGAGTGGATTAAAACACAATGGAGTACTCCGCTGTTATAAAAAAAGAAGGGATTCTTACCATTTGCAACAGTGTGGATGGACCTGGAGAGTATTATGCTAAGTGAAATAACCCAGTAGGAGAAAGATAAATATCACATGATCTCACTCATTTTTGAACTATAATAAACAATATAAACTGATGAACAAGAAGAGATCCACAGACATAGAAGCATCGATCAGACCTTCCAATTTTAGAGGGAAGAAGTGGGTGGGTGGTTTAAGAGATCAACCAGAGAACTTGTATGGATGCATATAAGTACAACCCATGGACACATAGTAGGGGGGTGAGAGCATGTACTGGGGGGGAGGCGGGGAGAGATCAATGGAGGAAAAAGGAGACATTTGTAATACTTAAAACAAATAAGTTTTTAAAAAGATCCTTTGAGAGAAATTAATCTGTAAAAAAATAACAAAGTCATCTCCAGTTTGAAAACAAAAATACTAACTACTTAATAGTGTTTATGTGAAACAAAATGAGATAAAGCATATGAAGAACTTTACAGATGCCTGGTATATCATAGACACACAACACATCTATAGTTTTATTCATAAGTCATTTTATGGAAACTATTTCCTTTTGGGATGAGATAATATGTGTATTGTAAAAATGTTTTGTGGTTTTAAAACTGAGAGAAGCTGTTACTCATTTCAACAAAATAAGACTGCTTCCTATTTCCTAAGACTTCCGTTTACAAAGGGGAAAGTAAAAAGCTGAATCAGAATATAAAACTTTGTAAAACTATGCCATCATATAAACATTTTCAACAAATTTTTATAAAGATAGAAGAGTTAGAGAAATTAATAATCTAAGATAAAAATAAATAGTACTTTAGCTCTGGCCTGGTGGCTCAATTTGTTGGAATGTTGTCCAGTACATCAGGGGGTTGTGGGTTCAATCCCTTGTAGGAGTGCATGTGGGAGGTGGATGATCTCTATTTCTCTCTCTTTCTCTCTCCTTCCTCTTTCTCTAAAGATCAATAAAAAACAAACGTATTTTGTTTTTTGAAAGTAAGAAAAACCTATAAGGAAAATTATAACTAACATCTTACATTTTTAAGACAGGACAGCTTAAAATGACTTGGCAATTATTTTTCTTAAATTCTTCTTCTTCCCAACTTAAAACCTTCCGATAGTTTTCCATTTCATTTAGAATAAAATACAAAGTCTATGCATTAGTCTACAGCAGTGGTTGGTAAACTCATTAGTCAACAAAGCCAAATATCAACAGTACAACTATTGAAATTTCTTTTGAGAACCAAATTTTTTAAACTTGAATTTTTACTAATGCCACTTCTTCAAAATAGACTCACCCAGGCCATGGTATTTTGTGGAAGAGCCACACTCAAGGGACCAAAGTGCCACATGTGGCTCACAAGCCATTGCTTGCCAACCACTGGTCTACAGTGTCCAATTTGACCTAGCCCCTACCAACTTCTACACCATTGTCTCTACCACTCCACCCTTTTTTTACTTGTTCTCCCTAATATATATAAAATATGCTCCTAGGCTTTGATACTTGCTCTTCCCTGCATCTGGGATGCTTTACTCAGATATTCTCATTGCTATTTCACTTAGTTCACATTTCTATTAAAGTATTTCTCAGAGGAGCCATCCTATATCTTGTGTAAAATAGCTCCCAGTCACTCTCTAACTTCTTATCCTTCTCTATAGTTTCATAGCTCTTATAATCTTATAAAACATACGTGTATATAGTGTATATACCTATGTATTTATTTGTTCATATGTGTGTGTATATAATGTGTATGTCATTTTTATTATTTACTTATATGAGAACATCATTGTGTCACTAGACTCCTGGAAAATTGACTGAAAAATGTCCCATATTAGGTAAAAAAAGTTGTGGAATAAGTGTAGAGTTGAATGAGGAGTGAGTCTATTTTCCCTACAATCATTGCCTAAGGAATAAATTTGATTGTCAGAGGTATATAAATGAATGGATTAATCAGCACCTAAGAGGATTTATTGAGCAACTATGCTCTGTTTTATTGATGCTTATATCTCA
Source organism: Lasiurus cinereus (assembly GCA_011751065.1). Taxonomy (NCBI): domain Eukaryota; kingdom Metazoa; phylum Chordata; class Mammalia; order Chiroptera; family Vespertilionidae; genus Lasiurus; species Lasiurus cinereus. The sequence goes on from JAAGEH010000037.1 coordinate 8,342,671, forward strand.
GGCTTCCTCTTTCCCTGCCCTTATTTTCCTATGCAACTGAATCCTTGAATAATAGATTGTGGTCAGTGTTCATGTACTCACACTGAAGTCATTTAAACTAAACACTTTTATAGGTAAGAAAAATCTTTCCTTAAATGTTAAGTGAAATATCATTATGTCTAAAAATATGTTCTTTGCCGTGAGTTATAAACTTAAATCACCAGGGAATTAGAAATGGTAGATAATTTGTTTATATTCTATATGGCAACTCCTTGGGGCTTGATTGAAATATCTAAATAAAGTACACTTATGTGGTACCTCTTAAAGTTAATGCATGGTTTAGTAGCTGTCAGCGATCTTGAATATGCAATTATTTTAGCTTATGTATTTGGCAATTTAATTTTCTAAATTGTGTTTAGGTCATTTTTAGAGCTATATAATTTCATGAAGACATATATTTAACAGTAACATATTGGTATCTACTTGTTTTGGGCGGTACTTTTTGAAATACATGATTTCAGATTGATTTTAAAGTTTTGTACACTCCACACTTATTTTCTCACATTCTATATTAAATTTTGTTTTTAGCTCTGGCTGTCTAACTCAGTTGATTAGAGTATAGTCATGATCCACCAAGGTTGTAGGTTCAATCCTCAGTCAGGGTACACACAAAAAATAACCAACGGATGCATAAATAAGTGGAAAAACAATGCAATCTCTCTCTCTCTCAGATCAATTTTAAAACTTTGTTTTTAAAAAACTAGTCAAATGGCTGAGACCGGTTTGGCTCAGTGGATAGAGCGTCGGCCTGAGGACTGAAAGGTCCCAGGTTCGATTCCGGTCGGGGGCATGTACCTTGCTTGCGGGCACATCTCCAGTGTGGGGTGTGCAGGAGGCGGCTGATCAATGTCTCTCATCGATGTTTCTGACTTTCTATCCCTCTCCTTTTCTCTCTGTGAAAAATCAATAAAATATATTTTAAAAAAACTAGTCAAATGTATGCCTTTTAATTTGTTTCCAAAATATATGTCATTTAATTTATAGTTAGCTTGCTTCTTCCACCCCGTTACCCTTATTTATTTTCCCTAGTGACTAAATATGGAAAATAAGCCAAATGCCTTGTTCTTATAAGTATTACAGTTTGAATAATAACAATAAATAATGTAGTGTTGCAAGAATTAACAAATGAGGATTAGAAAAACATTCAAAGAAAACTATGTGGTATTTAAGGTATGAATCCAGTATCTAGTAGCCAGATAAATTATTTAGATAAATTATTTAACCTTCCTGAATTAAGAATGATTAAATCTTTCTTACCTAAGTCAAAGTATTCTTGTAAGAATCAAGAGTGATAAAATAAGTGAATGGTTAATTTAGTTTAAGACAATGAAAATGGGAAATGACACAAACTTATAGGAAAAAAACACATTAAATTACATATGGACTCAAAAACAAATTAATTATCTTAAAAAGTATTTTTAATGCTTAACTATTCTCCTGACATTGTGCAGGAGTCAGACATAAACCTTCTCCAAAGGAACTCACAGACTTTGAAGGAGTCATTCAACTAAATAGAGAATAATGAAACCATATGAAGTCCTTTGATTTAGGTGCCCTTCCTTTACAGTGGCATGATACTGTGTGTACGTCTATATCTGAACTAACTTTTAAGGATTGGAAGAGGATGATAAGCTTATAAAAAATAAAAGGAAAGGGTGAGAACCAAGTTGGGGGTATAAGGTATACACCTGTATGTGATGCCTCTCACAACCACACCAAAACTACAACTAAAAGACAAAATGATTATCCCCCAGAACCACAGGAAAGCTGGCAGAGTGGAAGTTCTACAACCAGAAGGAAAGAAAAAAGTGCATTGAGACCTGGTAGGACTTGCAAAGGCTCAGAAAGGCAGAGGTAGGGTGACATGGGAATCAGGCTGGCTGCGCTGTTTTTTTTTTTTTAATTGAGAGAGAGTTACAAGTTCCTGATTACTCTGAATTCCAGTTTCTGATGAGGTTCAATGAGTAGAAATTGGGAGGGAGGCTTTCAAAAGCAATTTTTTAGGTCTATGTCCTCTGTAAATTCTCCAATAAGGAGCAGGATGTGCATCTTTTTTCAGAATGTCTATTCTCTTTTATTATGAAGTTACTAGAGGCCTGGTTCATGAAATTCATGCATGGGGGGTTTCTTCAGGCCAGCCTGCACCATCCCCAATCAGGGATCTTTTAGGGGATGTCCAACTGCCAGTATTATAGGCCCAATCACTGGCAGTCGGACATCTCTCTAGCAATCTGGGATCGCTGGCTCCAAACCGCTCACCTGCCTGTTTGCCTGATCACAATCACTCTGCTTGCCTGCCTGGTCACCCCTAATTGCCTGCCTGATTGCCCCTAATCACTTCTGCCTGCCTGCCTGATCACCCCCAGCTGCCCTCCCCTGCCAGCCTGGTCACCTCCAACAGCCATCCCCTGCTGACCTGGTTGTCCCCAATGACTCTTCCCTACAGGCATGATCTCACCCCTAATAGCTTCACCTGCAGGCCTGATCACTCCTAACTGCCTCTGCCTCAGCCCCCACCACCGTGGCTTTGTGCGGAAGGAAGTCGGACATTTGGAAGATTGCCAGTTGACCTAGTCTAATTAGCATATTACCTTTTTATTAGTATAGATAGATTATAAAAGATATGATTGCTTAAATTGGGGGGAAAGCCTTTTCAGCAGGAAGATATTCTCCTGGCAGACAAAAATACATAATTCCTATATCTGGACTGATACCCAACCATATGCACTATACTGCCAAACCAGTCATTAAAAAATTGAATCACTTGCTTACACCTTATACCAAACAGCTGTTGCCCTTTTAACCCATCCTCAGCCCCCACCTTAGGTTCTGCCTTCACAATTCACCCACATTAGGTTCTGATTGGTCAGTTTCTATGCCCAACCTGAGCTTATCTCCAGGCCTGATCCATAGCACCATGGCAGCTGTGGATCAGGCTCTGCCTCTCTCTCTATGTCTCTCTCTAGGCCTTATCCACAGTCATGGCAGCTGTGAGGTCATAAGCTAACAACCTCACCCCTGCCACCTTGCCCAACTGATAGCTGCTGGCCTGGATGTGATAGGAGCCTGTGGGCCAAGGGGGAGGGACCAAGCAGTGCTCCATGCTCTTCCTGGTTACCGGTCATCCATCTGGTTGTTTAGGTTGTGAGGGCCTTTGGCCTTTTATAATGTAGACTAGAGGCCTGGTGCATGGATTCATGCACATTGAAAATAAATTAATTAGAAGGTGGCCAGTAGAATGAGTCTTGGTGAGACGGGCTGGACACTATCTGGAGCCCACTTCTATGATCCCTCCCAGGCTGGCTGCACCTGGTGCAGCAATGGAGTTTGTAGGACATCTGTGAAGTGAGTAGGGTCCCTCCTGAAGGTGATGTCTCTTGGCCTGGCCTATGAGGTTCATGCTTCAACCAACAGTCCAACATACCTCTAGTCTCTAGTGGTCCTGGAGTGCAAGAGGGCACTCTGTAAAGTTGTTGTCACTTGGCAGCTTCTGTATTGAGCGTCTGCCCCTTAGTGGCCATTGTATAGAGCTACCAGTTGGATGGTCAGATGGTTGGATGGCTGCTTAGGCTTTTATATATATCATCCAACATGTGGAAGTATTTTAGACCAAGAAAGTGTTTAAAAAGTAGGAAAGAATAATTTTATACTTCTTTTATGTGAACTATTGAACTTTATTCACAGTTAATAAAACTAGATTCAATGACAAACTTGGTTATAGAAATCATAAATGTGAAGGTCATTCTCTTCATGGAGTGTGTATGTCTTTAAAATTTCATTTTAATCATATCATTTTTAACTTCCATTTTTTGGAAATTGAGACAAAAATTAAATGTTTTTTATATTAAATGGAGATTAGTACAAATCTTCATCAAATGCATTAATTTGATAACTAGATCCTTTGTCTTTCTTTTACATATTTAATGGTAATAAAACCGTTTTCATGGATGCTCATTGAATGTAATGTCATTTGAGAACAAAACAGCCTATCTAATAAAAGAGCAATATGCAAATTGACTGTGCCTCCACTACACTCACAAGCCATGCACACCAGCCAACCACGAGCAGGTATCCAAATTGATGCAACCAAGATGGCTGTTACCATGGAAAGAGCAGGTTGTCCCCAGCAGTGGAAGAAGCCAAGCTTTCCACCTGCCCTGGCATGCCCATGCCGCCGCCCAAGGCTTCAAAGTTTCAATTATAGAAGATAAATTAATCCCAACAAAAATGGCTGCAACCAAGGAGTGAGCAGGAGGCTTGGCTCCACTCAAGGCTACAAAGTTTCAATTATAGAAGATAATAAATCCCAGATACCATGTCCTCTGCTTGGGTTGCTGGGAAGGGGGGCACAATAGACTCCTTGCCCAGGTTTCCCAATGCCCCTAGGGAACCCCCACCCTGATCTAGGACACACTTCAGGGAAAAGGAGCCAGCCCCAACCCATACACCAGGCCTCTATCTTACCTAAACCTATCTAATCAAGGGATAATGGCTGAAATTTTCTGATTTGTAAATTTACATATCCCAGAAGTTTAACAAAACTATGTAAAAATGAAGAAGAGTGCCTCAGGACATATCATAGTCAAACTGCTCAAACCAGTGACAAAAAAAAAAATTAAAACTAACTAGAGGTAAAAAAAAAAACATGTTTGGACAGAGGAACAAAAGGAAGGGGCATCATATTTTCTGTTGACAAAAATGTTAGTAAAAAGCAGTGGTATAACCTTTTTAAAGTACTGAAATGAGACATAAAACTGTCAACTTAAAATTTTTTATTTAGGTAAAGTATCTTCTTAAAATGAGGGTAAAATAAAGACATTTTCTGGTCTTGAAAAATTAAAAAATTCATCATCCACAGACCCACACTACAAAAAAAAATTAAATGAAGTTTTCAAGCTGAAGGAAACTGATACCAAATGGAAATATCGATCAACACAAAAGAATGACGAGCATTAGAAATGGCAATTACAGCCGAGACCGGTTTGGCTCAGTGGACAGAGCGTTGGCTTGCGGACTGAAAGGTCCCAGGTTCGATTCCGGTTGGGGGCATGTACCTTGCTTGCGGGCACATCTCCACTGTGGGGCGTGCAGGAGGCGGCTGATCGATGTCTCTCTCTCATCGATGTTTCTGGCTTTCTATCTCTCTCCCTTCCTCTCTGTAAAAAATCAATAAAATGTATTATTAAAAAAAAGAAAAAAAAAGAAATGGCAATTACAGCAGTAAATATAAAAAAAGTGTTCTATTATTTAAATCTCAATTATAGCAATAAATATAAAAAGTGTTTTATTATTACTTAAATAATTTAAAGTGTTTTTAAATTATTTATAACTGGCTATTTAAACAAACAAGCAAAATAACAAATTTGGGATGAAAATAATAGTACAAAGCCTAGGAGGGAAAGATTGGAAGTGGACTTCAGAAGATGTTTACATTGTATGTGAACTGGTATAGTATCATTGAAAATGGACTGTAACAAGTTAATGATTAATACTGTAAACCCTAAAGACAACACTAAAATAAAAATACAGAACTATTGCTAATACACTAGAAAATGATAAAAGTTAATCATAAAATGATCAATTAGCCCCAAAGAAGACAAAACTATAGGAAAAGGAGGACAAAGAATAGATGAGAAAAACAAAACAAATAGAAGGTTGGTAAATTTAAACTTAATCTCAAGAAACATGTTCAATGTAACTAACTAAACACCTCTAATTAAAAAAAAGAGACTGTAAGATTGGATGAAAAAGATGACCCAACTATACAGTATATGTATATGTATATATACATACATATGTGTGTGTGTGTGTGTGTGTGTGTGTGTGTGAGACCCAGTGCATGAAATTTGTGCATGGGGAGGGGGCGCCTCAGCCCAGGCTGCACCCTCTCCAATCTGGGACTCCTCGAGAGATGTTCGGCTGCCTGTTTATTATTATTTAATTAACAATTCAGGACTGCTGGTTCCCAACTGCTCACCTGCTTGCCTTCCTGATTGCCCCTAACTGCCTCTGCCTGACAGCCTGATCACCCCCTAACCACTCCCCTGCCAGTCTGGTTGATGCCTAACTGCTCCCCTGCCAGCCTGTTTGCCCCTAACTGCCCTCGCATACAGGCCTGGTCACCCCTAATTGCCTTCCCATGCAGGCCTAGTCACCCCTAACTGCACTCCTCTGCAGGCTTGATTGCTCCCAACTGCCCTCCCCTGCAGGCCCATCAACCCCAACTTCCCTCCTCTGCTAGCCTGGTCACCCCTAACTGCACTCCCCTGCAGGCTTGATCGCCCCCAACTGCCTTCCCTTGCAGGCCTGATCCCGCCCAACTGCCTTCTTCTGCTGGCCTGGTCGCCCCTTACTTTTTCCCCACCAGTCTGATCGCCCCTCACTACCCAACTCTGCCAGCCTGGTCACCTGCAACTGCCACTCTCCTCCCCATGAAGACCTGATTGTGCCATGCAGCCTGCTGTTTAGTCATTTTCTCACCCCTCATTCACCACCCTGCTGGCCTGGTTGCTTCTACTGCTCAGTCTTTTGGTTGCCCCTCACTAAACCCCCTGCCAGCCTAGTCTTCCCACACAGCTTATTGGGTCATTTGGTTGGTCATGATGGTTGCTTAGGCTTTTATTATTATAGAGTCCCAGTGCATGAAATTCATGCACCAAGGGGATTACTCTCACCACAGCCTGAACCCTCTCCAATAGGGTACCTTTGAGGGATATCTGACTGCTGGTTTAGGAGGCCTGTGGGGTCTGGCCTAAACTGCAGTCAGACATCCTTCTCACAATCTTGGACTACTAGCATCTAACAGCTTACCTGCCTGCCTGCCTGATCACCCCTAACTGCCTCTGCCTGCCTGCTGGATTGCCCCTAACCCCTCTGTCTGCCTCTGCCTCTGGGCCTCTCTCTTAGCCTGATCAACAGCCTCTGTGGCAGCTGCTGATCAGCCCTTGCCTCTCTCTCTCTTTCCATGCCTCACCAGCAACCACAGTGGCTGCTGATTAGGCCCCACCTCTCTCTTCAGGCCTCTCTCATGGCCTGATCCACAGCTGCCAAGGCAGCGGTGAGGTTATTAGGCCTCCACCTGGCCTGGACCAGAGGCTAACATCTTCACTACACCTGACTTGCCCCACTCTGCATCCCCCTCGATGCATCTCCCCCCAGCTATTCCATCCCCCACCTAGTCACTGGTCATCCATCTCATTGATTAGGATGTGATGACCCTTGATCTTTTATAATGTAGATGTTATCCCAATAAATTTAATAAAAAATGTCTGCAAATTATGTTTACACTTGAAGTGAACCACTTATCAATTTTATTTTAATCATCACTATTGGTGTACCCTGTAGGTGCAAAATTTGGCTTCCACACTGACAACATTTCTTGGAGGCCAGGCTTCAGAGACTTCATAGGTAGTTCTGAAGTCTTTGGCCTTGCTTTGAAGTTACTGGCTGCCCAATTTATCACTTGAGGTGGTGAATTTTTCTACATTGTCTTGGTCTTTTTCTGGATCATTTTTATTCACTTTTGTCCCAGTAAAGGCTGTGCATCCCTCAGGAGCGAAAGAAGCAACAGGGCTGCCTACCTGACAATCTTGGTCTCCCCAAGGGTGTGAGCTCCTGGAGCAAGTTGGCTACCTTCTGTCTGCTTCCTGGGGTGCAGCTTGGGTGCTTGGCACTGATGCGGGTGGCTTGGGCTCAGTGTGGCACCAGGAGCCCACATCTCTCCATTCCCTCTGGGGTTGGAACCTCCTGGCTCGTTCAGGAGCCACAGGGCTGTGCAGTCTGGTACCGGGGCCTCCCCTTGAGGTGAGTGTGGGTCCTAGAGGTGCGGGCCTGGGCTGTGTTACTGGTCCCTCTCAGCTCTGGGAACCTCCACATGTCAGAGGCCAAGCTCTGGGAACCAAAAGTGGGGGTCACAGGAAGAGGCTCAGCACAGGGAAGTTGTCCATGGCCCAAGTCCAGGCCTGTTTGTGGTTCAGGCCCTGGGGCAGAGTGGGCTCTGGGCACACACATCACATACAAGGTGGGTCTTCCATGGTGGATGGATGCGATTCCATGGCTTTAAGCCTCCTGAGTGGCAGAGAGATGAGGTGGGTGCAAGAGAGGAGGGAACTGAAAAGAGATGATTTCTGCATCTGGGTCTCAGAGACTTGGGGTCTTTGATACAGGGAGTGGACCTTAGATACACAGAGGACCAGCCCAAGTCCTGCCAAAGTCAAGTTGAGGACCCTGAGGAAACACTAACGAGACTCTGTATACCACAACAGAAGGGACTCCACCAAGGCCTTCCCCCGTTGTAAGCCCTGAAAGTCCCCCGGGTAGGATGACCACACACAGTATGTTTTGACTTCCCACAAACGGGTCTGAAAGATCCTGGGAACATGTTATAAGGAAAAGGGCCTCTAGTCCACAGAAGGGAGGGCCCAGTTCCTGATGGAGTCAAGCTTGGACACAGAGGCGAGGTCATTAGGCCTCTGTCCAGGCCGGAAACGAATGACCAAGCAACACCCACTCCTCCCTCCCATCTCTGTGTTTGGTCATCCTTCCTGTTGTGACAGCCCTAAGCTATTATTAGTGTAGATATATCATACAAATATGTATTAACAAAAAAGAGGTAGAATGGCTAAATTACTGCCAGCTCGTTGACCCTTTTCATATATTCTTTGGAGAAATGACTATTCAAGTACTTTATCCATTTTTTTGTGACTTTATTTTTATTGTTGAAAGTATTACAGATGTCCCCTTCCTCTCCCCATTGAACCTTTCTACCTCACTCTTCCTCCACCCCCCAGACCTTCACTGCACTATTGTCTGTGTCCATGAGTTATGAATATATACATATAAATTATTTGGTTAATCTCTTCTCTTCTGGCCCCTTTCCCCAGGTCTCTCTGAAATTCATCAGTCTGTTCCACATTTCCATGTCTCTGGATCTACAGTATTTTGTTCATCAGTTTATTTTGTTCATTAGATTCCACAAATAAGTGAGCTCATGTGATACTTGTGTTTTCTCTAACTGGCTTATTTCACTTAGTATAATACTCTCCATGCTGCCTCAAATGGTAAGAGACACTTCTTTTTTACAGCTGCATAGTATTCCATGGTACAAATCTAGCACATCCTCTTTATCCACTCATCTACTGATGGGGATTTGGACTGTTTCCAGGTCTTAGCTATTATGAATAGCAGTTCTATGAACATAGGGGTACCTATATTCATTCCGATTGGTGTTTCAGATTGTTAGGATATAATCCTAGAAGTGGGATTATTGGGTCAAATGGGAATTTAATTTTTGTGCATTGGACTTCCATCCATTTTAAAATCTGACTTATTTGTTTTGTAATTGTTGACTTTTAAGAGTTTTTAATATTCTTAATACAGTGGTATCTCGAGATACGAGTTTAATTCATTCCGTAACCTTGAGGCGTGGGAAATTATGAGACACTGAGTCGCGATAAACTGGTGGGTCCTGTGCAGCCGGCCGATCTGAGCGATTACTCCTATCTCAAATGTTGCTCGTATTTCAAAGCAAAAATCGCTCGCTAGATGGCTCATATCTCAAAAATCTCCTATGTTAGGACACTCGTAACTCGAGGTACCACTGTATTAGCATCCTATCAGAAGTACACTTTATGTATATTTTCTCCCCTTCCATAAGTTTCCTTTTCAATCTGTTGACTGTTTTCTTTGATATGCAGATGATTTTAAGTTTGATGTAGTCCATTTGTATATTTTTTTTGTTTGTTTCCTATGTTTTTAGTGTCATATACAAATAAAAATCATTGTCAAATTCAAAGTCAATAGTTTTTTCCCCTATGTTTTCTACTAGGAGTTTTATAATTTTAAATATTATATTTAGATCTTTAATTCATTCCCGGTTCATTTTTTTTGCATATGGTGTAAAGTAAGGATCTAATATTTTGCATGTGCATAGGTTGTTTTTCCAATTATTTGTTGAAGAGAGTATTCTTTCACTATATTGTGGTCTTGGTACTCTTATTAAAGATAATTTTAACTTTATACACAGGCTTAAGAAATAAACCTTGGGCATTCCTTTTTTCACTGGTCTGGATGTCTGTCTCTATGCTAGTGCCACTTTTTTTTATTTACTATAGCTTTGCAATAAGTTCTGAAATCAGAAAGTGTGTGATCAGTGCACATCATGGTGACAGGTCATTCCAGTGGTCATTTTGCTATTCTGTTGATTTGCATATCATGCTTTCATTATATGGGATAATTGCTACATATTATTGATGAAGTGATTCTTTTATGATTATATTATGTCTTTCTTTGTCTCTTGTGACAGTTATTTACCTAAAGTCTTTTTTGTTATATAATTATGGCCACCCTGATCTCTTTTGGTTATCTTTTGCATGGAGTATATTTTTCCATCTTATTTTTCCATCATTTCACTTTTATGCTATGCTTGTCAGATATAAAGATAGTAACTTGTAGATAAAATATAGTTGAATTTTATTTGATTTATCCATTCAACTAATGTTTATATTTTCATTGGGAAGTTTATTTTGTATTTATTTAATTATTGATAGGGTAAAAAATACAGTTTCCTTTAAATTTTTCCCTGTATATCTTACATCTATTTTCTCTCTTCCTGTGTTCCTTTGTGTTGATTTTTTGTAGTAATATGCTTTTATTTTCTTCTCATTTCTTTTTGTATATCATCTATAAGTAGTTTCTATGTAGATACCATAAACTATTTTAAAGCTATCTTAAAATATCTCAAAACTGATAATTTGAACTCCTCATCAAGTTCTCTGGATGTACTATTCTGGTTGCCAGTTTATTGTCTTTCAGCACTACAATTGCCATTTCACTTCATTTTGGCCTGCATGGTTTCTGCTGAGAAATTTGCTAATATTCTTTTTTTTAATACATATTTTATTGATTTTTCACAGAGAGGAAGGGAGAGAGATAGAGAGTCAGAAACATTGATGAGAGAGAGACATCGATCAGCTGCCTCCTGCACAACCCCCAATGGGGATGTACCCGCAACCAAGGTATGTGCCCCTGACCAGAATCAAACCCAGGACCTTCCAGTCTGCAGGCCGACACCCTATCCACTGAGCCAAACCGGTTTCCGCAAAAATTTGCTAATATTCTTATAGTAGCCCCCTTGTTTGTAAGGAATAACCTTTCTTTTGCTGTTTTCAAGAATGATTGTGCATGACTTTTTGATAATTTTGTCATAATTTATCTGGGTGTGAGTTTCTTTAGATTTATCCAACTGTTATTTCATTTACTTTCTTTAATTTGTAGGTGAACGTTTTTCTTCAAATTTGTGAAGTTTTTAGCCATATCTTTATGTAGGCTCTGCCCCTTTCTCTGATTCTTCTAGGATTCCATAATGTATAAATTGGTTCACATGCTGGCAGGTATCACATAAGACCTTCCTTTTCTTCTTTTTTCCTCATATGACTTGATCATTTCAGATGACTGCTCTTCATGTTTGCTGATTCTTTCTTCTGATTGATCTTCCATCATACATTTCTCTGGAATTAGTCAATTCAGTTATTTTATTCTTGAGCTTCAGAATTTCTGTCTGGCTTGTTTTTATAGTTTCTATCTCTTTGTTAATATTCTCATTTTATTCATTCATTTTTTTATGATTTTTAAAAAAGATATTTTATTGATTTTTTACAGAGAGGAAAGGAAAGAGATAGAAAGTCAAAAACATTGATGAGAGAGAGACATCCATCAGCAGCCTCCCTGTACGTCCCACACTGGAGATTTGACCGCAAGCAAGGTACATGCCCTTGACCGGAATCGAACCCAGGACCTTTCAGTCCGCAAGCCGACGCTCTATCCACTGAGCCAAATCGGTCTCGGCACTTTACGATTTTTTTTACTATATGTTTCTTTTAAGCTCTTTCAGAGTCTTTAAGTTTATTCTTAGTCCTTTATTATGTAATTAATAGATTTCCATTCCTGTAATGTCAGTTTTGGGATATTTATTTTGTTCCTTTGTTGGTTCTTGTTTACTAATTTCTTTGTAGTCTCATGTTCTTTTGGTGATATTTAGGCATTTAAAAAAATAGTCACCTCTCTCACTCTTTATGGACTTGCTTCATATAAATTTCTGGAATCTAAGCAACATACTTTTAAATATATATGTATGTTTATTATGGGTTTCAGAGAGGAAGGGAGAGAAAGAGAAAGGTAGAAACATTAATGATGAGAGAGAATCATTGATTAGCTGCCTCTTGCTAGGGATTCAGCCCACAACCCATACATGTTCCCCTCCCAATTCATGCTGCTAGAGCTATAGCTTCACTGTTGAACCAGATGCCCCAGTAAGAACTATTTAAAACAAATGTCTTTGGCTTCCTTGGAGTGAACAGTTCGTCTTTATTGTGTAGCAAATTAATTCTAGTAATGAACACACATTCTGGATTTTGCAGGTAATTAGTAGCTCCTATTAACCAGGAGCCTTGGTCAATTTCTTTAGAAGCTGCTGCCTGATCTAAATAAGCAAGTCCTTTTTCATTTGAAAAGTAAATAAAACAAAATATCATGTGGCAGGTATACTAAGTGTTGCACCAAAAATTTATTTTCCATTCCTTTGAGAACATGGAACATGAGAGTAAAATGATGTCATTGAGAAAGCTCAGAGCATGGTTTACTAATGAATTATTGATTGTTTCATTTACAGTTCTTGGAAACTCTTCAGAATGTTTTTATTTGTTAATATATTTTATTGATTTTTCACAGAAAGGAAGGGAGAGAGACAGAAAGTCATAAACATCGATGAGATAGATACATTGATCAGTCGCCTCCTGCACACCCCGCACTGGAGACGTGCCCACAAGCAAGGTACATGCCCCCGTCCAGAATCAAACCCAGGACCTTTCAGTCCACAGGCCAACGCTCCATCCACTGAGCCAAACCGGTCTCGGCAGAATGTTTTTGATAAATAGAAGTGTTATATTTTCTCTTCATTTGGCATAAACATTGCACAGAAGGCTGAGCTCCTTGAAATGTACTTAAAACAAAAATTATATGAACTTCCTTTTAGAAATACTGAAGACAGAAACATCACTGTTAAATTCAGTAATTTCTGATTAAATGATTTAGTTGGATAAATATAAATTGCTTGGAGGGCTAAGGTCTTGCTCATACTGTCAATGTGCCCAAAGAAAGGAGTTGGAAAATGTTCATTAATAATCTGCACCATCAAAATTTTGAGATCATCCCTGGCAATGTGGCTCAGTTGGTTGGAGCATCATCCTGAATACAAAAGGTTGAGGGTTCAATTCCCAGTCAGTTCACATACCTAGGCTGCAAGTTTGACCCACAGTTGGGACACCTATAGGAGGCAACTGACTGATGTTTCTCTTTCACATCAATGTTTCTCTCTCTTCCCCTTCCTCTGTATCCAAAAATCAATAAAAAACAAACAAACATATCTTTGGGTGTTGATTAAAAAATTCACTTAAAATTTATATTAATCATATTGTGTTTAAGAGATTTTTTTTCCTTATATAAGTGTTAACAATATCGCCTGGATAATGTTGAGAATTATCTGCATTAACATATTTTAACATATTCTGGCTGGCACTACCAATCTTTCTGTGCTAATGGCAGAAAGATACCAATAGCATATACTTGGCACTTTGGAAGTAATGTTTCAAGTGAAGCTAGAGGCTACAAAAATTAATTGGACTACAAGAAAGTGTCTGGAAAAAGGAAAAAGAAAAATTGTATTTTCATAAGAATGAATTATTATTATTCAACTCAATATAATTCAAAATGGATACTGCTTGCAAGACATACAATAACTAGGATATTTTGTATAATCAGAGCGTAGGCTTGGCTATTTAATTAAATTAAATGTGATTATGTATAGTCTTCCAAAAGAAAAACATCCAGATGCTTATCTGCCATAACTGGAGTTAAATGTGTGTTTATGAATTAAAAGAATACCCTTAAATCAATGTGTACGCTCACTTCTCTCTGAACTATTATCTGGACAATGACTGTGATGCCTAGTACAGGAGGCTGTGGCTACTTTTCTGGATTGCCAAGATTATGAGAGACCATCTGAATGAATTTAGTGTATTGTTTATAATAATGCAAACTAACCAGACCTTTATCTTCATTTCTCTTAAAAAACGTATTGGGTATTTCTTTGAATCAACATAAGTTTTCTTCATAGATCAACCAATCTAGTTCATTTATTTCTAGAAATTGACCTAGAGTTTACTGGGTACTAATATGGCTAGCCCTATAGCTGATGGTGGCAGGGATGGGGGAGAGGGTTATTGAAAGTGAAGGCCTGTTGCAGAGAGTCAAGTAATGCAAGCGTGTCTTTGGCAGTTCACTACTCCATTGTGCTGCTGTTATTCTTGGCATCTACTCAGTCAGCTTACCAAACTGAAGTCTGCAAAGCTCAGCACTTGACCTCTGATGAAATTGGCTCCTGAAGACTTCTGCCTTCTTCTGCCTAAAAGCATGCCTCTTACAGGTCTTTTCAATTATCACTTAGTCAGGTTCATAAAACTATACTTAATATCCTCTGTTGTCCTTCTCCTGTTTCCTGAATTGTGAATAGAACCAAAGAGGTCCACTAGAGAGGTTGGAGTGTACATGCATGGAATTTAGTGACATAACCAAACACAAGATATCACAAATTTAATGTTAGGGCATATATTTAATAATATGCATAATTATTGTTGGACTGAATGATAATTAGGCATCAATAGTAAGCACTTCAAATAAATGACATTAATTGCTAACACTTTTATAAAGCCAAATCACAATTTTTTCTCAACTTTCTGATTTACTAATGTTTATAATCCATGTCAACATTGACAGCTTTCCCTGTAATCATACATCTTTTAATCATTATCCACATTATACCCACCCACCCACACACATATGCTTATTAACAGTCACAGAAGTTCAAAGAGGAAATTTACATGATTATTTTTCCCAATAATTGAGGAATACCTGTCACAACTCCACCTAATGCCTATGCCACAGGTGAATATTTCTTTTTGCACTTGGCCCTTGATCTGTACCATTTGGAAGGGTATTCTATTCCTTTCTAACAAACCAGAGATTCTGAAATAATTAATGCCTCACATTTCTTTACCTGGAGACAAACCTTGCATTTGATAATTGTTAGCTTGGAGAGAAGAGATATAAGTTTACATTAGTACTTGCTTCCAAAGACAGCAGCTGAGGAATATGACCTCAGGGGGTTAATCTTTGACAAACTTCTTTATAGATAATAAAGCTATATACTATCTTTTATCATACATGAAAAGCTCTAGAAGATTCCACTATCTAGGAGTGTGATTCCTCTTAATTAGATCACTATCAAGAATTGACATTATCCCACCTCTAAAACATTTTAGGGATTAATATAGATTATTTGCCCTAACTGCAGAATATGCCAAAGAGATACAAAATATAGTATGAGTATTAGTTTCCTAGGGTTCCAAAACTGAATTACTACAAACTTGGTCTCTTCAAATAACAGATGTGAATTCTCTTTTAGTTCTGTAGGCTAGAATTCTGAAATCAATGTATTAGCAGAGTCATGCTTACCCAAAAGCTGCATGGGAGGATACCTCCTTGCTTCTGCCTAGTTTTTGGTGATGACCAACAATCATTGGCATTCCTCAGCCTGTAGCTGCATCATTCCTATCTCTGTCTTGA
Source organism: Lasiurus cinereus (assembly GCA_011751065.1). Lineage (NCBI taxonomy): Eukaryota > Metazoa > Chordata > Mammalia > Chiroptera > Vespertilionidae > Lasiurus > Lasiurus cinereus. Next base: position 8,358,388 of record JAAGEH010000037.1, read on the forward strand.
CACTCACATGACCTTCTTCACTGTGTGTCTTCATGTCCTTTCTTCTTATAAATATAGTGATTGCATTTGGTTAGGGCCTACCCTAATCCATTCTGACATTTGCAAAGGCCCCATTTTCAAGCACGGTGACTTTCTGAGGTTCAACATAGACATGAGATTTTGGAAGACTGTGTTAGTTAGTTATATTTTGTGTCAACTTGGTTGGGCCACTATGCCCTGGTATTTGGTCAGACATTATTTTGGATGTTTCAGTGAAAATATTTTTTGGATAACATTAAAGTTTAAATTGGCAGACATTGAGTAAAGCAGATTACCTTCTATAATGTGGGTGGGCCTCATAAAATCAGTTAAAGGTCTTAATAGAACAAAAACTGACCTCTTTTGAGTAATAAGGAATTCAGCCAGCAGATTGCCTTTAAACTCAAATAGCATATGTTTCCTTAGTCTCCAGCCTGCTGGCATAGTCTGGAGATGGACTTGTACTTCCACAACCAAATAAGCCAACTCCTTAAAATAAAAAAGAAACACACACACACACACACACACACACACACACACACACACACACACCCTGTTGCTTCTGTTTCTCTTTTAGAGAACCCGAACAAATACAGATTTTTACAGAAGTAAAGTGATCTGTAATAAATTTATGAATGTAGAAATGGTTTTGGAAATGGGTAATAGGTAGACACTGAAAGAGTTTTGAGGTGCATTTTAGAAAAAGCATAGATTGACTTGAAGAAACTGTTCGTGGGAACATGGACCTTTTGAGATATCAGATGGAAACAAGAAACATGCTGTTGAAAACTGGAGAAAAGGCCATGCTTACTATAAAATGACAAATAATTTGGCTGAATTGTGTTCCTGTGTTTGTTCAAACCAGAAATTATGAATTATAAACTTAGATAATTAGCTAAGGAGATTTCTTTTTTTAAATATATTTTATTGATTTTTTACAGAGAGGAAGGGAGAGAGATAGAAAGTCAGAAATATTGATGAGAGAGAGACATCGATCAGCCGCCTCCTGCACGCCCCACCGTGGAGATGTGCCCACAGGCAAGGTACATGCCCTAACCGGAATCGAACCTGGGACCTTTCAGTCCGCAAGCCGACGCTCTATCCACTGAGCCAAACCGGTCTCAGCTAGCTAAGGAGATTTCTAAGCAAAGTGTTGAATCTGTGGCCTGGTTTCTCCTTGCTTCTTATCGTTAAATATAAGATGAGAGAGAGAAAGAGAAACAAAAGGAGAAATTGTTAAGCAAAAAGCAACTAGAACTTAAGATTTGGAAAATTCTTGGCCTATACATATAGCAAGAAAAGAAAAAATAATGAGAAAGCGCATTCTGGAGAGAACAGCAAAGGTGTGTCTGGACAGTCACTCAATAAAGAAATTACACCTGTGACTCATGGAGTGAATGAGCCAGTTCAGCAGAAGCCAGGAGTAGACATGGACTTCTACTAACAGAAACACTACCAAATTGGACTAAAGAGGGCAGAAATAGGACAAAAAGAGAGTCTCAGACTTCTGGGATTCTACAAGATGGGATAGCTATCCAGGAGCAAATATGTGTCAACCTTGGAGTAAAGGAACAATGACTCAGGAGGTGATTCAGAGAACAGCAGGACTGCCACTCCCCCACAGACCCGGAGGGCACAGGCTAGGGGTCCAAGAATTGTGTGTGTGTGTGTGGGGGGGGGGTGGCTGTTGGCTTTCTCTTCTTATTTTCACACACTAGGATGCCGGTGCATGAAATTCATGCACTGGGATGGGGGGGTCCCTAAGCCCAAGCTGACCCCTCTCACAAACTGGGAGCCCTCAGGGGATGTTCTGCTGATGGTTTAGGCCTGCTCCCCCCTAATCCCCTGGAGTGGGACTAAGTCACAGTCTGGCCTCCCTTTGTGGGATGCAACAGGGCTGATCAGGGAAAGGCACCAGCCTCATCACTCCCCTGCTGCAGCCACTACCAGTCACCACAGCCACCAAGGTGATTTCATCAATATAGAATCCAGTCCCTTCACTATGAAAAGATGACAACTTCCTTTAGTCATTTTCAAGAAGTGTTTTTCATAGGATATGACATTTCTTCTTTTTTTTTTTTTAATCCTCACCTGAGGATATGTTTCCATTGACTTTTAGAGAATGTGGAAGAGAAAGGGAAAGACAGAGAGAAACATCAAAATGAGAGGGACACTTTGATTGGTTGCCTCCTGCATGAGCCCTGGCCACGGAGGAGCCTGTAACCTAGATACATGATCAGAATTGAACCCAGACCCTGTGGTCGGCAGCTGAGGCATTATCCACTGAGCCAAACCAGTGAAAAACCCTAGATCACCTTTTTGTGTTCTTATTACCCAAGTTACTAAGAATATTAGCAGTGGCAGACAGGGAGCTTAGCCAATGAGCAGTCAGAAAAGGTGTGTCCTCTGTAGTTCACACTGATTGCCAATAGCCTCCGATTGCCGGCTCCACCCCTGCTCAGGCCTGCCCAGGCTGAAAGCCTCTGGCTGTGGCTTTAGGCTTGGGCAGAGGACCCCCAGCTCCCTTCGATCACCAGCTCTGCCTCTGCCCCCTTGGCTGATTGCAGGGTTGGCCCTGCCCAGGAGCCCTCTGGCTCAGGCCCTTCACAGGCTGTTCAGGGCCCATGCAGGGCCTACCTCAGAGTGACCTGGGTGCCAGGATATTCCCAGGACCTAGGCACTGGGTGCCTATGTATGCAAATTAACTGCTATCTTTGTTGCGTTAATTTGCATACTCACTCTGATTGGCTATGGGCATAGCAGAGGTATGGTCAATTTACATGTTTGTCAATTATTAGGTAAGATGGTTACATTGCCTCCTTAGTTTCATCAGTTTTTTTTTATTTAAAGTATTACATGTAGTAGTACATATATCTCTTTTTTCCCCATAGACCTTCCCCCAGCCTCCCCTACCCCCTGTCACCTGCCCTCACCTCATGCCCTCCAGTATCTTGTGTCCATTGGTTATGCTTATATGCATGCATACAAGTCCTTTGGTTGATCTCTTTCCCCCCCTCCCAAACACTGCCCTGCTTTCCCACTGTTATTTGACAGTCTGTTCGGTGCTTTACTGCCTCTGCATCTATCTTTTGGAACTCCCATTTGACCCAGTAATCCCACTTCTAGGAATATATCCCAAGAAACTAGAAACACCAATCAGAAAGAATATATGCACCCCTATGTTCATAGCAGCACAATTCATCATAGCTAATGTTTGGAAACAGCCCAAATGCCCATCAGCAGATGAGTAGATTAGAAAACTATGGTACATCTACACAATGGAATACTACTCCGCTATAAAAAAGAAGGAATTCTTACCATTCGCAGCAGCATGGATAGACCTGGAGAGCATTATCTTAGGTGAAATAAGAGAGGCAATGAAAGAAAAATACCATATGATTTCATCAGTTTTATTAGACTAGGCTTGAGGGCAGGATTGTAACCCAGGAGCTGGAGGGTGATGTTACCTGCCCCAGTAAGCCTGCAATGTAAGGCCACCATATCTAGTATAGAACTGAGCACAATAGGGGAGCTTCATAGTCTTTCTTGAATAAATACCATATAGTAGGAACTGAGAATAAAATAAGGTCTTCACGTATTACCTTGGAACCCTTGCTATCTGCCTCACAAAATAGTTATTATTGCCACAAACACAATAAATTTCACCTAGTTTATATTCAAATTCATTTCTTTATCCTGAAAAGTACATTTATAGACAATGAGAAAAGAGTTCTCTAATTTCCTTTGTTAATTTTATAGTTTGAACATTTGTTCTTTACCTAAATGACTATTTATCTTTTGAAAGATTATGGTCAAAGCTGCTTATAATCAATTCAATTTTTCTAGTGAAACTGGATTCCCACAGCATTATCCATCCCTTAGCTTCCTCCACCTCCTGTTCACCTACACTAACACACTTTTCCTGGTCTACACAGTGTGCTTTTTTCTATTAACTCCCCAATCCAAAATGCTTTCCTGATTACAGTAGAAACATTTATTTATGAATATAAAACAGCTAAGAGACTTACTAATATAAAAATTACATACAAATGTTACTAGTGTCCTTTGCGGGACATGGGGGAAGGTGGAACCCTTATTAAAAATGTCCCTCTTCCACTGACTTTCCATAATACAAAGAGGAACTTTAAAACAGAATTTGAGAAACAGGAATAAAAGTCTCACAGCAATTTCCAAGTATAATTAGCTATAATCACCATGCTGTTCATTAGATCCTCAGAGCTTTTTCATTTTATATCAGAAAGTTCGTACCCTTTGACCAATGTGTCCCCATTACTCCTGCACCTTATCCTCTGGTAAGCATGATTCAACTCTCTTCTTTATACTTAAAAATATATATATATTTCAATTGCTTTCAGAGAAAGGAAGGGAGAGGGAGAGTGACATAGAAACATCAATGATGAGAGAAAATCATTGATCAGCTGGTTCCTACAGGCCCCCTACTGGGGATCAAATCCACAACCAAGGCAAGTGGCCCTGACTGGGAATCAAATTGTGGCCTTCTGGTTCTTAGGTCAGTGCTCAACCATTGAGCCATACTGGCTGGTCTCAACTCTCTTTTTTATGAGTACTTGGTGTCTTGATTATTTCTCATAGGTATCATAGGCTTTCTTCATTTTTTTTTCTCTTCTGATCGGATAATTTCTATTGATGTCTTCTAGCTCAATACTTTTTTATGCTTAGTCATCTTCTAATTTTGTTTTTATATGGTTTCCCTTATACAGTATAATTGAATTGTATATCTGTGTCATATACTGTAGGTCTCTGTATATCTTTAGAATAATTATTTTTGAATTATTTGTCAGGCATTTCCTTAGGGCTCCATTTCTTTAGGGCCCATGACTGGAATTTTGCTGTATTCCTTGGTGAGTTATGTTTCTCTGATTCTTCATACCCATGTAGCCTTATATCAACTTCTTTTTGTAGTTGAAGGAACAGTCATCTCTTTAAGACTCTATGGAATGACTTTGGTAAGGGATGACTTTTATCTGAGATTGAAGGCATACTTGAGCATGATGACTGTGGGTTTAGTGATGCAAGGAGCCAAGTGCAGCGTGTATGTGCATGGGGTCTGGGAGAGTGTTATTTCTCTTCAGCTCAGGTTGCTGGACTCTAAAACGTCAACTATGTGGTTCTTCAGTGAACATAAGATGGGTTTCCAAGTGGTTGCATGTGCTCTTGCAGTTCTCAGGTCCAGCAGTAAGGGACGAGAGAAGGCAGAAGTGGTGTCTAAAACACACTTGATTTTGAGGGCCGGCTACATATACTTATGCAGTGGCTAGGGCCAGTTGCAGACATGTATAATGGTGGATTCTAGTGTACACAGCAAAGATGGGACCAGTTAGGAGTTCACTAGCAGTTATGGGGGTCCTGGATGTCGATGAGTTTCCTTGAAGTTGCACAAGCATCCCCTTGGAATGCAACTTGTAATTGTGGCTGGTGACTATGGATCAGCAGCTAGCATGGAAGTAGACAGCTGGAGGAGCTAACAGCACATAAGAACAGTGGTAAATATCAGCAACACAAGATGGGACCTTATCCAAGCCTACAGACATCTGTGGGCCCTGGCTGTCCACACGCTCTCCGTTGTTTGCAGAGTTTCCTTCTTGGCATAAAGTAGAGGTATGGTGACAGTATCAGATCAATGGTATACAAGTGTACAGATGGAAGGGCTAGCCCTGAGCACATGCAGGGTGATGGGGTGTCAACCTGGGTAGTCTAGGTTGGTGTCTTACACACATGTAGACACAAAGACCTGAGCTAGCTCCTGTTGCAGCTTGGGCTCTTTCAAAAGCAGGCAGGACATGGCAGGGGGGTGGAGGGGAGGGAGTAGAGAGGGACTCGGGCACTTCATGTCAGCCAGTGTGAAAACAGGTGAAATCTATAGTGAACTGTGGCAGCTATGCTAACTATTGGGTCTTTCTTGGGTCACAATCTATTGGGTTTGTTTATAGAGCAGTCACTGTTAACCATGATCGATCCTGCTGCATGGCTGTTATTGTTAATCACTGTTTTTCTCCCTTATTTCTAGCCATCTGGATGGGGTGAAGCTGAAGTGGAGACTTTATGCAGTGCCCCCAAAGGCAGGGGAAGATGTTGTTCAACCCAGTCTTCTTTTTCCGGCGAGAGGAACTCTTTCCAGCTGGGAAGTTCCCTCTTGGTATTGCCTAATGCCAACTTGGGAAATGGGATGATGTAGAGAAAATTAAGCTGTCTTCCTTCTCTTGTGCACATATTATCAGGATTTTTTGTTGCACTGTGTTGCTAAAACTTCTTAGTGGACTCTGGACCATTCACAGAGCCATTTTTGTTCACAGATAGCTAATTGTTGATCATTGTGTGGGGATGGAGGCTTAGGTCTCCTATATTGCCATTTTGGCGGCCCAATTTTTTATTTTCATCTGAATGTCTGACACTCAATAGAGAAAACCTTAAGGTCTCAATTTCAAGGCTTTATTTTGGGACTGGAAATAAATTTCTAGGTACTGATCACTTTGGGACATAGTTTGACACAAATACTGCCATCATGTGTATTAAACTGGCCCAGTGCACAGTACTAAGAAAGCTTTGACATGCAGCAAGAACAGCTATAGGATTATTTAAAAAGTAAACAAACAGAATTTCATATCCATAAGCAGAGCATAGTTGAAGCCATAATCACAAAACTCTATAGCTAACTTTGTCTTGAACATTTGAATATGTATGTAAAAAACAAAATTCTGTCTAGTAAATTTAAATATCAATGCAAAAAAAACACACAGAAAAAGTACAAAAACAAAGGGCAAATAAAAATCAGTTAAGGAAGGGTTTTTCCCTCATTAATAGGAAAGTAGACTTTCTTTCAAAGAAAAAAATAAAAATGCTCTGAACTGGACATCTCATGCTGAGAGCAGAGAGGAGTGAGGAGTAGTTACTCTGCTTCTGAGTTAAATCTGCCTTTTGCTTAGTTTTCTGTGGTTTCCCCTGGAGCTTGAATATATTCATGAAGGTTTCAATGAAAACTAAGTCAGACTGCACAAAATGGTAAAATACTTTATGTTAAACTGTCTTTTCCTGTCTTTAGTGAGTAGGCACCTTAATTTCATTGGAACACAGAGAATGCTAGGGTGAGATCCAAACAAGATCCAGCCTGCAGCAGCTGTCAACTATGTGGTGGTGCTTCAGAGGACTGGCCCTTGAAAGATAAATGGTGAAAAACAGTGCAAAATTTATACAAAGATACCAACACTTAATTTAATTGCCCTCTCTTCCTATATACTCATAACATTTTGGTTTTCAGAAGGTTTTGCCCTAGTTATCTTTTTTATTTTACTTTACTATCAGGCTTTCTTTTTTTGTGTTGAGTTTTTAAAAATCCATAAACACACCAATAACTATATTTTTCATAACTTCATAAAATATTTTTTAATTTCATATCTGTTATTATTGTTTGAGTGATGTTTAGTTCATTATCTAAGAATACAGTGGTGCCTCGAGATACGAGTGCCCTAACATATGAGATTTTTGAGATACGAGCTGTTGAGCGAGCGATTTTTGCTTTGAAGTACAAGGTTATGGAACGAATTAAACTCGTATCTTGAGGTACCACTTTATATATTTTTGCTCTAGCTAGTTTGGCTCAGTGGCTAGAGTGTTGGCCTGTGGACTGAAGGATCCCAGTTTCAATTCCAGTCATGGTCACATGCCTTGGTTGCATGCTTGATCCCAGGGCCTGGTTCGGAGCATGACGGATGCAACCAATCAATGCATCTCTCTCACATTGATGTTTCTCTCTCTGTGTCTCTACCTTTCCCTTTCACTCTCTCTAAAAATCAATGGAAAAATGTCCTCCAGTGAGGATTGACAGATACAGTGGTACCTCGAGATACGAGTTTAATTCGTTCTGTAACCTTGAGGCATGGGAAACTATGAGACACTGGAGTTGAGGTAAACTAGTGGGTCATGTGCAGCTGGCCGATCCGCGCGATTACTCCTATCTCAAATGTTGCTTGTATTTCAAAGCAAAAATCGCTCGCTCGACAGCTCGTATCTCAAAATTCTCGTATGTTAGGGCACTCGTATCTCGAGGTACCACTGTGTGTGTGTGTGTGTGTGTGTGTGTATGTGTGTGTGTGTGTGTGTGTGTGTGTGTGTGTATATATATATATATATATATATATATATATATATATATAGTTTTTATTACAGAAACAATTCAAAGATTTAACCCAAGTAATTTAAACAGCACATTTTAATGGGACATTGAATTTCAGAAGTCATGCTGGAGATATGAAACTTAATGTTAATCTGAGATACACAAGTTTCCAAAATTATTTTTAGGGCATGACTCTGCAAACTACACTTTGAGGAACAGATAATAATATAAAAGAGTTAGTATGAACCTGTCATTTTAAATTTTCCTAATTATTTGCTATTAATGGGGAAAAAGTTTTTTTTTTTAACATCTACATTCCTTTCTTCAAGAATCTAGGTGGGGGTTTGAGAAATAGAGAGGGACTGCTAAAAGTTAAAAATAAAACTTTATATTCCTTATATATGCCCCTTTATTTTTGCATCAACTCATTTGAAAATTTGTATAACAGAGATCCAAAAAAGATGGCAGTAGGCAGGACAGAAGTGAGGAAGAGGAAGTGAGTGAATGAGGGTATGAAAGGAGAGTATGTGGATATATGTGGTATGTGTGTGAGTAAGGGACAGTTAAATCTCGCAGTAACAGCAGAGGCTGGCAGACCAGGCTTTCTTGGACAAGGAGAGACTACCACCACTGTGGGCACTCCTTGGACTACAGGACTTGGGCACAGAGCCTATGCCATCTTGAAGGAGAGAACAACCTTTTTTAGGAACTTATCAGCACCACACCCCAGACAGGACTTTGACAATGCCTGCAACCCAGCAGCCACTCCCACCAAAATTGTGCCACCTCAGCTGCAGACCTGCAGACCTGCAGACCCTGGGACCTCCACCTCCAAAGGTGCACCTTTCCCACAGCAGTAAGTGCATCTTCCCCCTCTCCAGCAGCAGAACTCCAGACAACACTTTCTTTCATGCGTTTCCAGCCACACAGGCATCCAGGGCACACCACTCCATAGGCAACTCCTGGGAGCCACTGGGCCCACCCCACTAATGTGATTCTGTACAGACAAGGGTGCCCCACAGTAGGAATTTTGAATTTCCTCTGCCTGAATAACTGCCCGCAGACAACCCAGCAGTGTAACATCAGTGACAGGGCCCCTCAAAGAGCATCAGTGCTCTGCGCCAGCAAACTCACCACCACAGTTGTCCACATTTCCAAAGGGCAGAAACCCTGAGCCCATATATCCACATGGTCCTCTGGGGACCCGCTTTGAGCCCCTGCTGGGTGTGGTTCTGTACAGACAAGAACACGCTGCCCCACAGTAGAAATTATGAATTCCTTTCTCCAGAATAACTGCCCAGATACTCCATAGCTGCTTAATTTTAGTGCCAGGGCCCCTCAAAGTGCATCACAGCTCTGTGCAGGCAAATGCATTGCCAATCTGTGTGCACATTTCCAATGGGCAGGCACCCTTAACTCATCTATCTACAGAGTGCTTGTGGGAGCTGCTGTGAGTCCTTTCTGGGTGTGATCTTGGACAAATAGGGATGCACTCTCCCTGGCAATAGAAATTCTGAATTCACTTATCGTGGATACCTGCACACAGATGCCTCGATTACGTGGCTTCTGTGCCAGGGCCTGTCAGAGAACTTCAGCGCCCATCACTGGCAAAAGAACCAGGGTTGCCCCTAAGATCCTCCCTTGGGACCGTGCTCATACCCACCACAGGTACAGCAGCAAAACCTGAGTCTTCCCACCCCACAACTACAGAACTTGGAAACCACAGTCATGCATTTCCAGAATGCAGGCCTCCTAAGAACTATCACCCCAATACATTGGTCCTGGATGCCCCTGTGAGTCCCTGCTGTACACGTGCAATTTCAATCAATGTCACAAGACAGCAAAATTTGGGGAGGATCCGAAAATGGCTGTGGAATAGACAGAAGCGTCTGGAGCCTTGTAGCTGGGGAGAGGGAGAGAGAGCAGCTGAGAGTCGCACTGGGAGTGTTTGTTGGCAAGTTAAGAGTCAGTTATCCTCCAGGAGAAGGTAGGGGACTGCTGGACGGGGCTTCCCTGACCAGGCAGCCAAACTGCCATGGTTTTTTTTGTCTGAGGGAGCCACCAGCGTGAATGTGGAGACAGCACCATCTTGCAGAAGGAGGTGAATGTCTGCGGCGGTCTGAAGGCTGCAGCTGAGGCACGCACTGAGCAGCTGGGGGACCCAGAGTACCACTCTCCAATCGGCGCTGACACACTGACTCAGAGGAGCTCCACATGGTACACGGAAAGGTCAGATTTCACCTGGGATAAGTGCCTTGTGTGTTGTACCTGGTTGTGTTGTAGTTTGTGCCTTTGAATCAATGTAGGAGAGAGAACTACATAACCAGACACCCGGAGAATAAAGACAATGGGCAGAAGAAACAGCACACATACAACAGAAAGACAGGTATCACCAGAAAAGGAAGTAAATGAAATAGAAGCAGAAATAAGCCTGCCAGGGAAAGAGTTCAGATAAATGATCATAAGGTAGATGAAAAGAATGGAAGACAAAATTGACAATGTGAGTAAGAGCCAAGATAAAATGAAGAAGACCCAAGAGGAAATGAAGAAGAACCAAGAAGAAAAGCAGAAGAATAAAGAAGAAATGGAGAATAATCAAGAAGAAATGAAAAATAACATCACTGCTATAAAGAACTCAATAGAAAGCATTAAAAGTAGACTAGAAGAAGCAGAGGACCGCAGCAGTGAGCTAGAAGACAAGTTAGGAAAAAATACTCAAGTACAGCAGCAAGAGTAGAGCCTAAGGGAACTTTGGGATAACACGAAACAAAACAACATCCGCATAAATGGGGTACCAGAAAAAGTGGAAACTGAGCAAGGAATAGAAAACCTGTTTGAAGAAATAATGACAGAAAGCTTCCCTGATAGAAGAAAGAAAAAACCTACACAAATCCAAGAAGCTCACAGAGTCCTAAGCAAAATGAACCCCCCAAAATCAACACCAAGGCACATTATAATTAAATTGGCAAACACCAATGACAAAGTAAGAATCTTAAAAGCACCAGAGAGAAATAGAAAGTTACCTAAAAAGGAACCTCCATAAGAATAGCAACAGATTTCTCAGCAGAAACTCATTAGGACATAAAGAGAATTGAATGAAATATACAAAGTCATGCAAAGGAAGCGTCTGAATCCAAGAATACTGTACCCTGCAAGGCTTTCAATCAAAATTGAAGGCGAAATCAGAAGCTTCACAGACAAAAAAGGACTAATGGAATATATTACCACCAAACCAGCAATGCAAGAAATGTTAAAGGGTCTGCTGTAATAAAAAGAAATAGGAAACGAAGAAGAAACTCAGGGGTAAAAACTAAAAATGGCGCCAGAAAAGGACTTATCAATAATAACTTTAAATGTAAACGGATTAAATACTCCAATCAAAAGACATAGGGTAACCGACTGCATAAGAAAACATGATCCATATATCTGCTGTCTACAAGAAATCCACCTCAGAAAAAGAGATGCACACAGATTGAGGGTGAAGGAATGGAAGATGGTATTTCAGGCAAATGGAAATGAAAAAAAAGCTGGGGTTGCAATACTCATATCTGACAAAGTAGATCTCAAAGTGAAGGAAATAACAAGAGATGAAGAAGGCCACTTCATAATACTAAAGGGAACAATCCAACAAAAGAAATAACTCTGGTAAACATATATGCACCCAAAATAGGATAACCTAAATACATTAAAAAACTTCTGGAGGATATTAAGGGAGAGACTGACAGCAATACAATCATAGTAGGTGACTTTAATATCCTACTGTTACCACTGGACAAATCCTCTAAATAAAATATCAGCAAAGAAACATCATTCCTAAATGACTCACTAGACCAGATGGAATTAATTGACATCTTCAGAACATTTCACCCCAAAGCCACAGAATATACATTCTTCTCCAGTGTATATGGGTCATTTTCAAAGATAGATTATATGTTGGGTCATAAGAAAAGTCTATTCAAATTCAAGACAATAGAAATCATATCAAGCATTTTCTCAGACCACATTGGCATAAAACTGGAAATCAACTATAATAAAAACAATATAAAGAAATCAAACACATGGAGACCAAACAACATGATATTAAACAACGACCAGAGAGATCAAGGAAGAAATAAAAAAAACATCATGGCAACAAATGACAATACAAACACAATTCAAAATTTTTGTGACACAGTGAAAGCAGTCTTGAGTAGGAAGTTCATTTCCTTACAAGCCTACTGCAAAATACAGGAAACAAGGGTAATAAACTTCCTAACCCAACAACTCAAAGAGCTAGAAGGAGAGCAATAAGAAAAGCCCAGTATAAGCAGAAGGGGAGAAATAGTAAAAATCCGAGTGGAGATAAAAAAAAAATAGAGACCAAAGAAACAATTCAAAAGATCAACAAAACAAAGACCTGGTTCTTTGAAAGGATAAACAAGATTGATGGACCTCTAGCCAGGCTCACCAAGAAACACAGAGAAAAGACCCAAATAAACAAAATCAGAAATTAAAGAGGAGAAATAACAACAGACCCCTCTGAAATACAAAAGATTGTTAAAAAAATACAATGAACAACTCTATTTCAAAAAAATTGGAAAACCTGCAAGAAATGGACATATTCCTAGAAAAATATAACCTTCCAAAACACAATCAGGAAGAATCAAAACATGTCAATAGGCCAATAATTATTCATGAAATTCAAGCAGTCATCAAAGAGCTTCCAGTAAATAAACCCTGGTACCAGAAGGCTACACAGGAGAGTTTTACCAAACATTCAAGGAAGAGTTAAAACCTATCCTCCTCAGACTATTCAAAAATATTCAAGAAGAAGGAAGACTTCCAAACACCTTCTATGGAGCCAGCATCAGTCTAATGTAAAAAACAGAAAAAGACAACACAAATGAAAGAGAATTATAGGCCAATATCTCTCATGAACATAGATGTCAAAATCCTCAACAAAATTCTAGCAAATCAGATCCAGCTGTACATCAGAAAGATCATACACCATGACCAAGTAGGATTCAACCCAGGAAAGCAAGGATGGTAGAATATCCGTAAATCAATAAACATGATACATCACATAAACAAATTGAGAGATAAAAATCACATAGTCATATAAATTTATGCAGAAAAAACATTTGACAAAATCCAACACCCGTTCTTGATAACTCTCAGCAAGGTGGGAATTGAAGGATCATACCTCAACATCATAAAAGCAATATATGATAAACACACAGCTAACATCATACTCAATGGGCAAAAACTAAAACCATTTCCACTAAGAACAGGGACAAGACAGGAATGTTCACTCTTACCTCTTCTGTTTGACATAGTACTAGAAGGATTAGCCATTGCAATTATACAAGAAGAAGAAATAAAAGGCATCCAAATTGGAAAAGAAGAAGTAAAGCTGTCCTTATTTGCAGATGGCATGACTGTACATAAAAATACCGAAGGAATCCATCCCAAAACTAATTGACTTAACAAATGAATTCAGCAAAGTAGCAGGATACAAATCAATGCCAAGAAATCTGTGGCATTTCTATACACTGATATTGAAATTACAGAAAGAGGGACTAAAAAAGCAATCCCATTTACCATTGCACCAAAAAAATTAAGATACCTAGGAATAAACCTAACTAAGGAGGTAAAAGACCTATATGTAGAAAATTACAGGATTCTGGAAAAAGAGATAGAGGAAGATGTTAACAGATAGAAGAGCATACCATGCTCATGGATTGGGAGAATCAACATCATTAAAATGTCCATTCTACCCAAAGCAATCTATAGATTCAATGCACTACCCATTAAAGTACCAATGATATAATTCACAGACCTAGAAATAGTTCTTCAGTGATTCATCTGGAATAAAAAAGACCTCAAATAGCCACAGCAATCCTGAGAAAAAAGTATAAAGTAGATGGGATCTCAATACCAGATTTCAAGCTATATTACAAAGCAACTCTTCTCAAAACAGCCTGGTCCAGGCACAAGAACAGACATATAGAACAATGTAATAGAATAGAGAATCCTGATATCAACCCAATCCACTATGCTCAATTAATATTTGACAAAGGAGTCATGAACATACAATGGAGCCAAGATAGCCTCTTCAATAAATGGTGTTTGGAAAATTGGACAGATACATGCAAAAAAAGAAACTAGACCACCCGCCAACTTACACCAAATACAAAAATAAACTCAAAATGGATATAGGACTTAAACATTAGACTGGAAACTATAAAAATACTAGAGGAATCCACAGGCAGCACAATAACAGAAATATGCCTAAAGTATGTCTTCACTGATACTGTGTCAAAGGTAATGGAAGCTAAAGAAAAAATAAACAAATGGGACTACATCAAAATAAAAGGATTTTGCACAGCAAAAGAAACCATCAACAAAACAAGAAAGATCACTGTATGTGAAAACATATTTGCCTATGTTATCACTGATCAAGGTTTAATCTCCAACATCTACAGAAAACTTATACAACTTAATAAAAGGAAGATACACGATCTAATTAAAAAAAAAAAGGGCAACAGACCTAAATAGAACCTTTTCAAAATATGACCAAAGGAAGGCCAAGAGACACATAAGAACATGTTGAAAGTCACTAATTATCTGAAAGATGCAAATCAAAACAATAATGTGATACCATCTCACACCTGTCAGAATGGCAGTCATCAACAAATCAACAAACGACAAGTGTTGGCGAGGATGCGAAGAAAGAGGAACCCTTGTGCACTGTTGTTGGGAATGCGGACTGGTGCAGCCACTGTGGAGAACAGTATGGAGTTTCCTCAGAAAGCTCAAAATGGATCTCCCATTTGACCCAGCAATCCCACTCTTAGGAATTCATCCTAAAAACTTACAAACACCAATCAGAAAGTATTGATGCACCCCTATGTTCATAGCAGCACAATTTACAATAGCTACAATTTGGAAACAGCCTAGGTGCCCGTCAGCAGATGAGTGGATCAGAAAACTATGGTACATCTCCACAATAAAATTCTATGCTGCCACTAAAAAGAAGGAATTCTTACCATTTGCAGCAATCTGGATGGAACTGGAGAGCCTTATGCTTAGTGAAATAAGCCACTCAATGAAGGAGAAACACCACATGATCTCACTTATTTGTGGATAATAAAGAACATTATAATCTGATGAACAAAAGGATTGACACAGAAGCAGTAAACCATCAAACAACTGTCAAAATACAGCAGGAAGTTTAAGTAGAGGTGGGGTAGATAAGAGATCAACCAAAGGACTTGTATTCAGGCATATAAGCATAACCAATGAACACAGACAATGGGTGGTTGTGGTATTACTGGGAGGGAGCAATGGGGAGATATGTATACATGTAATACAGTAAAAAAAAAACACCCCACTCCACTGCTGCTGATTTCTAGACACCACAGTTGTACCTTTCCAGTCCTACATCAAGAAAAACCAAATTGTTCAAGAAGGGAGCTACACTAGATCACCAAGTCCAGGATATCAGGGAGATCACACCAGTAGCACCATCCCCAAAAGAAGCTGGGTAGAAAAGCAATCAGATCTACAATTAAAATGTTACAGCAAAACATGCAAAAACAGAAAAGCAATTCTAAATGGAGAGAAAAAGAGGAATCACCAGAAAGGCAGTTAAATAAAATTGAGGCTAGCAGCATAGCAGAGAAAGAATTCAGAGTAAGGGTTATAAGAATGTTTAAATGGCTGGATGACAAATACACACAACTCAATGAGAACTATAAGGAGCTGAATGAGAATGTCACTAATATGAAAAGTAACCAAGAGGATATGAAGAACGATATAGCTGCAATAAAGAACACAATGGAAGGCTTAAACAGTAGACAGGAAGAGGCTCAGGACCGCATCAGCAAATTAGAAGACAAGGTAGGAAAAAACTCTGCAGCAACTGTAAAGAAGGCTTAAAAAGCAAGAGGAGAGCCTAAAGGAGCTTTGGGACAACACAAAATGAAACAACAGTTGTATAGTAGGGCTATCAGAAGGAGATGAAGAGAAGCAAGGAATAGAAAACCTGTTTAAAGAAATAATGACAGAAAACTTCTCTGATATTGTCAAGAAAAAACTATGGAAGTCCAAGAAATACATAGAGTCCCAAACAAGTTGAACTCCAACAGACCAACACCAAGACACATCATAATTATATTGGGGAACACCAATGACAAAGAATCTTAAAGGCTGTCAGAGAGAGACATAAAAGTTACCTACAAGGGATCTCCTATTAGAATATCAACTGATTTCTCAACATAAACACACAAGGCCAGAAGCGAATGGAATGAAATATACAAAGTGATGCAAAGCAAGGTACTGAATCCTAGAATACTGTACCCAGCAAGGCTATCATTCAAAACTGAAAGTGGAATCAGGAACTTCACATACAAAAAAGGACTAAAGAAGTTTATTATAACCACACCAGAAATGCAAGAAATGATGAAGAGTCTGCTGTAAAAAGAAGAAATAGGGAGTGAAGAAGGAACACAGGGAAAAAGAATAAAAATGGTGACAAGTACTTATCAATAATAACTTTAAATATAAATGGTTTAAATGGCCCAATCAAAAGACATAGGGTAACTGGATGGAAAAGAAAACATGACCCATATATCTGCTGTCCTCAGGAAAATCACCTCAGAAAAAAAGACATACACAGACTGATAGTGAAGGGATGGAAAAAGGTTTTTCAGGTGAATGGAAATGAAAAATAAGCTGGGGTAGCAATAGTTATATTTGGCAAATTAAATCTCAAAGTAAAGGACATGAAAAGAGATAAGGAAGGCCACTTCATAATATTAAAGGGAGAAATCCAACAAGAACAAATAACTCTGGTACACATATACACACCCATTACAAGAGCACCCAAATATATAACAAAATTCCTGGAGGATATCAAAGGAGAGATTGACAGCGATATAATACCCCACAATCACTATTGGACAAATCCTCTAAACAAAATATTAGCAAAGAAACATCAATCCTAAATGACTCACTAGACCAGATGGAATTAATTGACATCATCAGAACATTTCACCCCAAAGCCAAAGAATATACATTCTTCTCAAGGGCACATGGGTCATTTTCAAAGATAGACCATATATTGGGTCACAGGCAAAGTTTCTTCAAATTCAAGAAGATAGAAATCATAGCAAGCATCTTCTCAGAATACAATGTCATAAAACTGGAAATCAACTATAAAAAAACAATTAAAAAAAAAAAAGCAGATACATGGAGAGAAACAGCATGCAATAAGACCAGAGAGATCAAAGAAGAAATAAAAAAAAAAACATCATGGCAACAAATGACAATGGCACCACAACAATTCAAAATCTATGGGACACAGTGAAAGCAGTCTTGAGAGGGAAGTTCATAACTCTACAAGCCTACTGCAAAAAAATACCTAGAAACAATGGTAATAAAATTACCTAACCCTACAACTCAAAGACTTAGAGAGAGAGCAACAAGAAATGCCCGTTGTAAGAAGAAGGAAGGGAATAATAAAGATCAGATCAGAGATAAGCGATATAGAAACAAAACAAAACAAAACAAAAAACCAATATGAAAGATCAATGAAACCAAGAGCTGGATCTTTGAAAGGATAAACAAGATTGATGAACCTCTAGTCAGGCTCACCAAGAAGCAAAGAGAGAAGATCCAAATAAACAAAATCAGAAATGAAAGAGGATATATAACAACAGACCCCATGGAAATAAAGAAGATTGTTAAAAAAAATTATATATATATATATATATATATATATATATATATATATATATATATGATGAACAACTGTATTCCAACAAATTGGACCACCTGGCGGAAATGGACATATTCCTAAAATAAATACAACCTTCCAAATCTCAATCAGGAAGAATCTACCCATCTCAATAGGACAATAACTATGGAAGAATTTGAAGCAGTTATCAAAAAGCTTCCAGCAAACAAAAGCCTGGGTCCAGACAGCTTCACAGGGGAGTTTTACCAAACATTCAAAGAAGTTAAATATTTCCTTCTCAGACTATTCTAAAAAATTCAGGACGAAGGAACACTTCCAGGCTCATTCTATGAAGCCAGCATCACCCTAATAGCAAAACCAGATAAAGACAACACAATGAAAGGGAATAACAGACCAATATCCCTCATGAACATAGATGCCAAAATCCTCAACAAAATTCTAGCAAATTGGATTCAGCAGTACATCAGAAAGATCAAGGAAGATTTATCCCAGGGATTCAAGGATGGTACCATGCTGTAAGTCAATAAATGTGATACATCACATGAACAAATTGAAAGATAAAAGACACATAGTCATATCAATTGATTCAGAAAAAGCATTTGATAAAATCCAACACACTTTCTTGATAAAAACTGTCAACAAGGTGGGAATAGAAGGATCATACCTCAACATCATAAAAGCCATATATGATAAACCCAAAGCCAACATCAAAATTAATGGGAAAAACTAAAATCATTTCTCCTAAGAACAGGAACAAGACAGGGATACTCACTCTAACCAATCCTGTTCAACATAGTACTGGAAGTTTTAGCCATTGCAATTAGACAAGAAGAAGAAATAAAAGGCATCCAAATTGGAAAAGACGAACTAAAGCTGTCCTTATTTGCATATGACATGATATTGTATGTAAAAAATCCAAAGACTCCATCAAAAAACTTAATAAATGAATTTGGCAATGTAACAGGATAGAAAACTAACACCAAGAAATCTATGGCATTTCAATCCACCAATAGTGAACTTACAGAAAAAGAAACTAAAAAAGCAATCTAATCTACCATGGCACCAAAAAATAAAAAATAAAAATAAAAAAATAAGATACCAAGGAATAAACTTAACTAAGGAGGTAAAAGACCTATAAGTGGAAAACTACTGGACACTGAAAAAAGAAATAGAGGATGAGTTAAACAGATGGAAGAGCATACCATGTTCATGGATTGGTAGAATCAACATCATTAAAATGTCCACACTACTCAAAGCAATATATAGACTCAAAAAAACTCCCCATTAAAATACCAATGGCATATTTCACAGACCTAGAAAGAACTCTCCAAAAATTCTTCTGCAATAAAAATAGACCCCACATAGCCACTGTAATCCTGACAAAGAATAACAGAGTAGGTGGAATCTCAATACCATATTTCAAGCTGTATTACAAAGCCACTGTTCTCAAAACAGTCTGGTACTGACACAAGAACAGACACATAGACCAATGGAATAGAATAGAAAACCCAGATATCAACCCAAACCGCTATGCTCAATTACTATTTGACAAAGAGGCATTAACATACAATGGAGTAAAGTCAGTCTCTTCAATACATGGTGTTGGGAAAATTGGACAGATACATGCAAAAAAAATGAAATTAGACCACAAACTGACACCATACACAAAAAGAAACTCAACATGGATAATGGACTTAAATATAAGACAGGAAATCATAAAAATATTAGAGGGATCCACAGGCAGAGAAATCTCAGACGTATGCTGAAGCACTTTCTTCACTGATACTGCTCCTAGGGCAATGGGAGGTAAAGAGAAAATAAACAAATGGGACTACATCAAAATGAAATGCTTTTCACAGCAAAAGAAACCATCAGCAAAACAACAGGAAAGCTCACTGTACTGGAGGTCATATTTGCAAATGTTATCACTGATAAAGGTTTAATCTCCAAAATCTACAAGGAACTTAAACAACTTAATAAAAGGAAGACAAATGATCTGATAAAAAATGAGCAAAGGCTGAAACAGGTTTGGCTCAGTGGATAGAGCGTCGGCCAACGGACTGAGGGGTCCCTGATTCAGTTCCGGTCAAGGGCATGTACCTTGGTTGTGGGCACATCCCCAGTAGTAGGTGTGCAGGAGGCGGCTGATCAATGTCTCTCTCATCAATGTTTCTAACTCTCTATCCCTTTCTCTTCCTCTCTGTGAAAAATCAATAAAATATATTTTAAAAAATGAGTAATGGACCTAAATAGATTCTTTTTCCAGGAAGACAGAAGGAAGACCGAGAGGCATATGAAAACATGCTCAAAGTCTCTCATTATCTGAGAGATGCAAATTAAAACAACAATGCCAATGCTGTACCATCTCACACCTGTCAAAATGGCAATCATCAACAAATCAACAATTGACAAGTGTTGGCGAGGATGGGGAGAAAAAGGAACCCTTATGCACTGCTGGTGGGAATGCAGACTGGTGCAACAACTGTGGAGAACAGTATGGAGTTTCCTAAAAAAACTAACAATGGAACTCCCATTTGACTGAGTAATCCTACTTCTAGGAATATATCCCAAGAAACTAGAAACACCAATCAGAAAAGATAAATGCACCCCTATGTTCATAGCATTACAATTCACCATAGCTAAGATTTGGAAACAGCCTAAGCCTAAGTGCTCATCAGCAGTTGAGTGGATTAGAAAACTATGGTACATCTACACAATGGGATACTACACTGCTATTCAAAAGAAAGAATTGTTATCATTTGTAGCAGCATGAATGGACCTGGAGAGCATTATGTTAAGTGAAATAGCCAGGCAATGAAGAAAAAAAAATACCACATGATCTCACTCATTTATTTAAAATAAAGAACATTATAATCTGATGAACAAAAAAACAGACAGAGGCAGTAAAGCATCAAACAGACTGTCATCATGTGACAGAGGTTAGTGGAGGTTTTGGGAAGGTCTATAGGGGAAAAAAGGAGATATATGTACTACTATATGCAATACTTTAAACAGTAAAATTAAAATTAAAAAAAAGATTTAAAAGAAAATTTGCATAACAGTTTAAGAACAGAACTACTTAATTGTAAGCAGTTTAAATTATTTTCTTGTGTGTTAAATAATCTATTAAGGGATGTTTATATTTTAATATTTTTAAATGAGATATACTGTATGGATATTGAATATTTCAATCTTACATATGCCATTCCATTTTTATATATACACTACAAGCCTGGTACACAAATTCATGCACCGTTGGCATCTGGCCAGCCCGCCCCAATAAGGGCTGATCAGGCTGGGCTGGCTGGGGGGGGGGAGGGCGTTGTGCTGAGGGTGGTTGGCTGGCAGGCCCCGCCCTCCAGTTGAACTGGTGGAGGGGACAATTTCCATATTAGCAGCATAACCTCTTCTCTGGATCTCCAGCTTGTTAGTCTACCCTGCAGATTTGGGGCTTTCCAGTCTACACAGTAACATGAGTAAATTTGACCCCATCATTTCTGTTTCTCTAGAGAACTTTGAGTAACACAGGAGTTAAACATGGGATTCTAGCCTTTTTGTATAGATGGGAAGATAGTTGTGATAATGGTTGAGATTATCTATGTCTAGGAGTAGTAGGATGAAATGTAGCGAAGACAAGTGTTGATTGACAATCAAAAAGATTCTGTAATCATTAGTTCTACTACCACCATCATTAATATTATTTCAAAATTATATATCATTATAAACATATATGTGTTATACCATAAATAAATTTATGTGAAAGAAATAATGAAATATGTTTCTAAAGACACTAGCCTAAAGGTGCAACTAAAATGATAATATTGTCATTACTGTATGTGTTTCTATGTGTTTGTGCATTTGTATGTATGTTCACTCAGGTTTAAAAATCAACTGTATTGCCCTAACTGGTTTGGCTCAGTGGATAGAACATCAGCCTGGGAACTCAAAAGTCCCAGGTTCAATTCCATCATGTACCCTGGTTATGGGCACATCCCCAGTGAGGGGTGTGCAGGAGGAAGTTGATTGATGTTTCTCTCTCATCGATGTTTCTAACTCTCTATCCCTCTCCCTCCCTCTCTGTAAAAATCAATAAAATATATTTTTAAAAATATCAGTGGTATTGGCTCATTTTCATACATGGCTAAAGTCTTCCTGTCTCCTCTCTATGCTCTTCCTATTAAAATCAATTTAATTTATTGGTTACCTATGGCACAATGGTAAGCTGGTATGTCAACACACCAAAACAAATAAAATAGAATTTTTCTCTAAGTACTTGCAATCTTTTCAATAAATAAACATATATCGTTTTAACATAAACTTGATAAAAGTCATAAAGGAAGCACAGATGTTTCGTTTAGATCTATAAGAGAGGATTTTGTTTTGACAGATGTGGGAAGGCCTCATGGGGGGGGTTGCCTTTGAACTTGCCTTTTTCAAGGACTGATGAAACTTCAACAGGAAGATATGAGAAGAAAGACATCCAAGGCAAAAGAATCAATTTGAACAAAGTAATGGAAATGGAAAATAAATGAAGACAGCAGTCAAAAATGGTTTGGGTACAAAGTCTATTAGTGTTATATATCTTGGAAAATATATTTCAAATATAGGTTAGAGCTAGTATATCTTTAACTTCCCTTTCTTCTCTTTATGTCATATACAACCTTTATCATACCTTATTTATCTTATCTTATTCTCTCTTCTGTATGTAATCTTCTGCATCTCCCCAAAGATAGGTCATTTTTCAGTTTAGGGTTATTTTATATTTCAACTTTAATCATGCGCTCCACTTGGAAGATGTCAATTCTATCCAAATGAGTGAATTGGGAATTTTGAACACTCTGTTAGAACCATTTATCTGTTTCAAAGGAGATAGGAAGGTAGTGTGTTCCCCAAAGGCAAATGTTTCCTCTATCTGTAGATAAGCCTTTCCTTCAATATTAACCTTTAAAATATTATTTGGTGTCAGGTGTTCAGTACTGTTTATTGGTAAGAGGTAACTCTAGGCTATGCACGTTTGGGAGTAACAACAATGCCTGGCACCCAAGAGATACCCGGTGTATTTTTTTTAAAAGGTGAAATTTCAAGTTACTACTTAAATCCACCAACTTTAAAAGGCCTTCCTATTTCTCCCTCACTTGAAATCAATCTCATTTATATTTCCCTCTTTCTACCATTGCCATGTGTTCCACTAACTGCACATATTACCTCTACCTTATGTTTGAGATGTAGTAGATGATCAGCAGATGTTTGTTGAATGAATACTGATAAATTTCAGGTTAATATCTTATTTATTTCCTACTATGTAACAAGAGGACAGGACTTACTGAAATTGACTTATCATTAATCATTAGGAAATTCCCCTGGATCAAATGGGGCATCCATTTTTCTCCTGAACCTGGCCTATCAGACATAGATGCTTTTTACTGGAAGTAGATCATTTTGACCATCTTTTCTCTTTGCTCTAACAAGGAGGCTGAATTCTGCATCTTGGTGATTCTGAAGTAAGTTATTGCTAAAATACTCTAAATCCTAGTGGAAAGAAAAGAGAAAGAAGTATCTAATTAGAGAGAGCTAAATTCAGGAAGCCTTTTACATTTACCTATGAATCTATGTATTCTTTATTTCCCTCCACTGCAGAGATGACAGATTTTAAGTTAATAGAGGAGCCAACAATTGGGGCACCTGCAGGTTGAAGTTGTTCCCCTTAAAGCCTATTAACCTGGTATATGCAAAGTACCTAGGAAGTTTCTGATAAGACAATCTCTGCCTTGGAAGGGGGGCATAATTAAACTTGTCATCATGCTGAATGATCTAATATATAATCTCCTCTTTTGTATCTTTGAGGAATGACCTCAGGATGCTCTCTATTAATAGATAACTGTTTTTCAAAACTTCTCTTTTTACACCTTCACTCACACCTATAATTACCCTATAAAAAAAAGGTAATGAAATTCAATGAATGGAGATAACAGTGAAAAAGAGAGCTAATTCAGGGGATAAAGTGCAATGACAAGTAGGATGTTGTCTCTGGCTGAGTAATTTCTGTTAACTTCTCCACTTATTATTTTACCCCTCTTTCTTTGAAAGGGGTCTATTAGGGTCTTTCTAAGGTTGGTTTCAAGGGAACTAAGCTCTACTGCATTAAAGAGATTCACTGTTATCCTCATTTCTAATCAGTGATATATTTATGCTAATACAGCTATTATAATGCCATATTTTGTAATGCTAATTAAGCCAATAACATAAGCTAGATCCTCCTAAAACAGAAATAGTAGTAATAGATCTTATTCATTAAAGTGCTTACTGTGTGCCAAGCATTTAATATGGATTATCTCATTTAATCATCTCAGTAATGTTGTGAAGTATTATTACCAACCTGCACTCTTAATCAGTCACCTTACTGCATGTCTAACACTGACCCCAGAAACAATTCATCACTTGAGCCTGATGTCATATGGGAATGTGCCTTGTATGAGAGGAATGTAACCATCCCAGCATAAATCATCACCACTCCTAGAAAGGCATTTAAAAAAATGCTTCTAGTTTTGGTGTCAGCCTCATCATGTAAAGATTAATATCTTTTATTTTTTGTACCTATATCCCATGAAAAGCATGATGCTTTGTATTATTAAAGCAGCAAAATAAAATTTCATAGAATCTTTAAACCCTATGGTTAGACCACAAAGATACTTTTTTGGGGAACAAAAAAGAGTTTCCACAAAAAAAGAAACATGCAGCTGTAACATAGTGGCTGGATTTTCTCCTGTGACTATAGCTCAGTCCCAACCAGTGCATCACTTCTGAAACCCTGCAGTATTAAAGGAACTAAACAAAATTTCTATAGACCAGTAGATTTGTGTAGTGTGGTGTGTGTGTGTGTGTGCGCGCGCCTGTGTATGGTATATGAGTGTGAGCATGTTTCAAATTGTTTGTGAAAGGTCATTTTCTGTTTTTATTTTGATTAATAAATGATGAGTCAGATTACAAATTCTGGTATTTGGAAAATTATGCATTTGAAATATGCTGGTTTAAGTTACCGCTGGTCAGGGCAATTTTAATTTGTATGAGATACGGCATATCTTCCTAGAAAGCCAGTTAAATTACGGTTTAGTTATACCAAATGAATTTGGTTAGAGGCACTAAATAATTTATTAGCAATGCATTTTGTGTTCTTTTTGTTTTGTTTTTGTTTTGTTTGATTTTTGCCATTTAAATGGTATATTATATTTCAGTTTTCACTGTTTCATTAGAAATACAATGGATTTTCATGTCAACCTTGTATTTTGTGCCACTGCTAAACTCACTAATTACACTAGCTTTATTTTTTTAAAGATCTAAAATGCTTATTTTATTTTTCCCTATTGCCCTCCCCACCCCCCAGTACATGCCCCCATTTGTTCCCCCCCCTACCCCCCTCATTGCCCTGTATCCACTGGCTGTGCCTACACACATGCATACAAGTCTAGCAAAGCATTTTGAACTTAGAAGCAGTGTTCTGAATTTTTATGTAAGCTTTGATAATTTGTTCTATCATTGATATTTCTCATCAGTGGAAACATTACTGAAAATGGAAAATCTTATGCTGGAAACTGGTCTCTTGGATAGCGGGATATATGTATCTGTATCATGGAGCAGAGAGATTCTGAACAAATTGATAAGGTTGACAAGTTTATGTTTGCTGCTCTTTCATGCTTTTTATTTTTTATTTCTCCTGCATTTCCAGTCTTCTTGCCATGTCATTTCTTCTTTTTTAATTTGTCTTTATTGTTGAAAATATTTTGTCCCCTACTGACCCTCTCCACTCCACCCCAAGTCTATGACATGAAACCATTGTCTGTGTCCATGGGTTATGCATATATGCATACAAGTTCTTTGGTTGATCTCTTCCATCATCGTCTTCTGCTGACTCCTTCTCAGGTCCCTAGATAAGTGCTGCTGTGCTAGCTGTGCAGACTGTGCACATCACAAGGGTGCTGTACATAAAGTGGGCACCAGTTACATAGAATACATCCAATATTTGTACATTTTCTATACTTTTCTGAAAGATAACACTTAAGTTTCTTGTTCTAAACAAATCAGTAAACTATTAATTTTTTTTCTGAGAGATAGAAATGTTTCCTAAGGAAATGGAACTTTATAGTTTTCCATTTGCATAAAAGTAGTGTTTCAACCAATAAGAGCCCTGGTCTACAATATTAGCTGCCCCTGACTGTGCTTCCACAACACATTATAATTCTGAAGTTCTTCTGCATCCCTCATGGTCCCTAAACAGTGTGCAGTCAGCCTTCCATATCCATGGGTTCACATCTGGGGATAGGAAATATTAAAAAAAAAAGGTCCCTTGTTGTGTATTATGTAGTTAGGCTTATGGTGGTTGTCTCTGTATTGTGTGTAAAGCCCTACATGGCATGATTATTCTCTAAACAATACAGCATAACAACTATTTACATAGAATTTATATTGTATTGGGAATTATAAGTAATAGATATTTAAAGTATAAGGAAGGATATGCGTAGTTATATGCAAATGCTATGGCACTTTATATAACTTTATATAAGGGACTTGAGCATCTTGGAATTTTAGTATTCTTGGCAGGGAATGGGAGTGTTCTGGAACCAATTCCTCAGGAAAAGGGGACAGCTGTATGCAAATATCACCCCTCACTCAGTCAGGCTAAATGAGTTGATTTTAGGAACTTTGGCAGGTAAAATGAGTAACAATGGAAATGTATGTCACCTAGGGTAGATGATAAAATCAGCATGCAAAGTGGAATGTTATATGCTCAAATTTTTCTTAAAATACCATAAGAAGGCATCAGGTTGACAAATAATGAATAGAATCTTAGTAAGTCCTATATGATCAGTTTCTCTGCTGATATTGGAACAGATCACTATAATATAATGCATTCTTGAACACTTAAGATTTGTGTTTAGGATGTTAAGAGAGGCCTACAATACCACTGACTGAAGGATAAAAACAGTTCACTCTGGTCTAATTCTCAATGAGTGTAGTGGCAGGCAAAATTTTCCATACACCTGTCCTGTTTTCTCTATCTTCTCTTTTCTCCTCCTCCTTCTTCTTCGTGGTCTTGTTGTTCTTCTCTCTTCCTCCCCCTCCCCCTCCCCTTTCTCCTCCTCCTCCTCCTCCTCCCCCTCCTCCTCCTCCTCCTCCTCCTCCTCC